>CM052215.1:770553-834765 GCA_028454225.1 Lasioglossum leucozonium
GAAGTTTAGTGATTAAATTTATCCCATTACAGCTTATACCCCCTGGTCGGGACTCGCATTTCGGGTCGAGTCGAGTACCCACACGAAGCGAGCTACTCGCATTGATACTAACTACCTTAAATGACTGATGGCCGACTGGCCGAACGTACTCCAAAAATGTGTTCCCAAAAGTTATTTCAAAATAGTTTAATAACGTATTAGTAGATAACGTAGATAGTGTTATTTTAGTAGTTTGCACTACGCAAGTTCTAAAGTCTGGAAAATGTTTCTCTGAACGTAGGAATGTTTAATACATATTACGTAATATATTTTTAGGTTTCTGAAAAAATAAGTTTAACTTTGAAAAACGGCGAAGAAACTGATTTGTAATTTTTTTCAAGTAGGCGCACTATACTCAGAAATTTGAAAAAAAAATTGAGTATTAAACTTACGATAATACTAGGTTGGGGGAAAAGAAATCCATTATTTTTTTGGTAGATGGCTGTAGTGATCGACATCTCGTAAAGTATTGATCAAACAATTTCAGATTTATGCTCGTTGTCAAGGTGACATTTCACACAAAAAAAATTCTTTTGCTGGTTTTTGTTTGGTCCATTCAGTTGTGAGTTACAGGGTGTTAAAAATGGAAGTCAACAAAGAGAAAATTCGGTACATTTTACAGTTTTTCGCCAATAAGGACCACGACTTCTATGAGAGAGGCATTATGAAGCTACCTTTAAAATGGCAACAAATTATAGAACAAAACTGTGTATATTTGACCCAAATCGGACAATCCGAAACATGTTAAATAAAGTCTTGAAGTTCACGCAAAAATAATGGATTTCTTTTTCCCCAACTTAATATCTCCTTACTAAATTAAATCTGTGATTGTGCTTTTTCGATTTCTATATGGAATATTTATTTTTTCGATTTTGTTTAGTATTTTTTATTTTTTACAACCATAGTTTGCAACGGAAAAGTCTGAAAATGATAACTAATATGTGACTTAATATTCGAAAAGTGTCAGATTTTTTTCAGAATTTTTAATTGCCAATAAATGCGGAAAATGGGTCAAAAACTGGTTTTTCGAGTTTCCTCCATACCTACCCTTACAGATGAGATAGGAGACTCAAACTTTTGTTATTGCAAACAATTGTTATTGCATTATACAAATTCTGAATCTATATTACTCAACATTACATTCATTTTACAATCAAAATATATAATAAAACGACCCAAAAATTTTGCATTCTCAATATACTAAAATGTTTGATAATATTAATGTGTCAATCATCCTGGTATAACTCGCACGACGCCATATTACGCTTGAATTTATTTCGAGTCAATCCCTTCATGCGAACTGTTTTGTTTCGTGCGAGCCGTTCACTTCTGTGCGAGCGGCTCGCACCGTTCGAATAGCTCGCATCGGTGCGAGTAGCTCGTATCGATGCGAGTAGCTCGCTTCGTTCGAGCCGCTCACTTCGTGCGGGTACTCGACCCGACTCGCATAGCCCTAGCAACCTCCTAGCCCTGTCCGGAGTAGTGGACGGTAAGTCAGTTCACCGGACGATAGGGGCCCCCTAGGCACGGAGAAGTGGCTAACGACTCCAGGGCCTCCGTTACGCCGCTTCCACCGAGTCACGAAACGGTAACCACCGCTGTTCTTAACCGCCATCGTCTATAACCGCCGCCGTCGAATACCCCGACAACGCCCATTGTAAATAGTAGTTATAAGGAATAAACACGAGTTGGTAAACGCCACTGAGTGAACACTCATTCGTGCTACTGAAACCCCGGACGACCAACTGAGCCGGCAACTCCTCAAGTAGCCGTCACAAACAGCTATTGCAAAAACACTATTTTGTCTCACAGTATATTTCAAGGTTCATATTTCAATGTAACACCCTGTACATTCGGGACTATTGTGAATTTAAAATATTTGTAACTTTTTGCATTTATTTAATCTCTTTTACGCGATTGTTACACTTCGTAGCACCAGGATAAAAGTGATAGGAAGAGAAATTCTACTGATTCATTTATAACGTCTTGCAAATATATAATTTTGCACAGCAAAACACATTTTGTCGTTCTTTTAGTGGTCGCATTACGTATCTCCATTTTGGGTTGTATCGATCCACGCAACCCTTTTAATCTTTGAATAAAACAGTGAATTGATCTAAATTATTTTTTCCAATATATGTATTACATAATTTTTAGCAAGTGCATATAATAAAATTTCATATATTCTAGTACACTGTAGTATTTAAAAGATTTTGCTAAATATGTTTGTGTGTGATAGTAATCATGAATTAATTGTTTTTCCATATGTTACAATATTCATTACAGTTTAAAAAAATAAATATATTGTTTACCTAATGTACATAAAGATATAAATTAGTAAGCAATAAGCTAAATAATGCTCAAATATGACATCACCAAAATATTCAGATACATAACTTACTATGTGATACATAAATAAGCATGTGGCTAATAATAAGCATAAGTCAAACTCTCTACCGTACTGTTTAATAATTCATTAATAGCACACAAAATATCATTAAAAATGGAACTTAAGACACGAAATAACATGTTCAAAGCAATGGAAAAGTAAAATATATTAGAAAAATGTTACATCATTATGATGTCATAATTGTGAAAACTGCAATGAATTAATAATATAGATAAATAAGATTACTCTATGTGTAACATCAGAGACAACTAATTTCCCAATTAACTCCTATATGATCTGATTAAATATTTCCAAATTTTTTGAGAAAAGTACAATAAACAGCATTGAGAAACTATTAGTATAATGGTAAGTACTTTACACAAAGTGGATAGACAACGCGAATTGAAGAAGGAATAATATAATACAGTTACTGATAAAAGCAAATCTCGTGTTTGTCATAAAATACATTAATAATTTCAAATAAAAAGTTTGAAACCAAAATTGTAATAGAAAACTGGAAGTTCACTGATGTGACTAACTTTAAGAAATTGATATTTTTATATCATAAAACAGACTTTAATCAAAAGCATTAACAGTCACAGATTTTACCAGGTTAGCAGTCTAAACCATAAATAGAGAATGCAAGAACATTTATTGTACATATAATTGCCCTAAAAATAATGTACGCGTAGCCTCGACAACCAGATTCCTTAAGTCTAGTTATAAAAGTAGAAAAGTACATAAGAGCAGTAACGGAATGAAGACAATGTTTAATAACATGGTCCAAAAATTTTAATTTTCTTCTGTTCCAATAGTCAATAGGTAATTTGTGTAGATTTTAATCCACTGAAGACGAATCTAAAAACTGGTTTTCTATTGTTCCCATCAAGCTCAATTTTTAAGAAATTAAATTGTGAAAGAAAGTCAAATCTTCAACTATAATAATTATTGTGCTTTAATTGTAAAAGTTACACAAAAGTTCCTTTCTGAAAATACAATGACACATATTTTTCGACTACAATAAATATTTGAACATATTGAAATATTATCTATATCAATTTTTTGTATATTTTTCAATTTATTTTTAAAATAAATGTTTGAAACAAAATTGAACTACATTACACGATAGTGTATATTTTATATGGAAACCATAAAAGAAAATTGCAACAGATATTTTGTTTTCTATTAAGAAAATAAACTAGTTTGGCAAAAAATATGGTATTGTCAGTAACCCTCAACGCCATGATCGCTCGACGTTTCGGCTGTAATGCGGTATGACCCACACAAACTTACGAGCTGAGATTTTGAGGAGGAGCGAGGATGAGAAAGAGAACCCTAAATATAAAATATGTAAGTACATCAAATTCTGCCTGTACAGATGTCACTTACACAAACGTTTTCGTTGCAATAGTAGTCGTCGTCGATTGATATTTCAGACTCAGAGTCATATTGGTGCGAGTTAGGTCGACAAACTACACGAGAAACACAATATGTGTATTTTCACATATGTTTTAGTTTTCTTACAGTTGCTATGTTTGTGAATACTCTGTGTACTCATAACCTTATGTGGGTCATATCGCACTATATCCGGCGGTTCCACCAACGTTGATTGCTTTATCCTATTTAAGTGCACACTACATATAAAACTTAGTGTTAATATGTATTATGAACAGTAATGCTATTGTTAGCGTTGACGATCACTTGCAATATCTCGTTCTCTATGAAACTATTTTTTCTTTTCAATCGATATAAAATTCGCGTTACTATTTTTCAAAATTAGTTCCGTATAAAATTAAAGAAAATTCGTCCCATCTCGTAGGTGGTTAAATTTTTCTTCGAACTTTTATTTTTCAAATAAATCGAAAAATATTTTAAACAGTTGGTTTAAATGTTTGTAATCTTATTTAAAAAATATGCTGTTATATTGTCTAAAAGTGATTTCCAAATTCGGATTTAATGTATTGAAATCTACAAGAATTACTTATTACTTATCGGAATGCAACTACTTATGCGTTTCAGACATCAAACAATAGATTTGATGAAACAACACATTTTTCCCGACATTCTGCAACTTCGTGTCAATTTTTGATAAGTGAAACCAATGCACGCATTCAATAATATGTATTTCAATACAACTGATGTTTTTATATCTGTCTTATTAAGGGTGACTATTTTTTAAATAATTATTTATATCGTTTTATGAAACTAAACGATATTTTTGATTTACCACCACCTTCCATTACTATATCATTTTTCGATTACTATATCTCTATTACAACTTTTTAAACATTTTATATACAGAATTATTATATAAAGAAGTATGATTTCCAAAATCATATAAATTAAAGTTCCTGCAGAATAAACTGCACATATTTTAGTTCTGATATTAATAAAGATAAGAATTACGAACATAATACTAATTAATTGACATACGCATTACTACGATTAAATTATGAACAAAGAAAATGTACTAATGTTATCGTTCAAAATATATTTTACAAATCGGCAGAACACAAAAAAAAACAAACGCAAACAGTTCAATAAGAGAGGTTATAAAAGTATTTTAAGTATGTACATTATTGTACATCGATGAGTAGGATGTACAAATAAAAAAATACTCGAACTGTTTAAATCGTTCTGTAACTTGACATGTATATGAAAATCCATATTAGTATGTATTATAAGATTCAATAGGTCGTCGCGTCCTGGATATGAGTCAACCAGGCAGTGCATTAATTTAACTCATCGTATTACTAAACACAGTTGTAATTCTGAGGCCTTACTTATATTCATTTTAATAATTTATTAAAAATTCGCAATAGCTAAAAATACAAAATGTTATTATCTAAAATCATCTCCTCCTGATCCCTCCCCTCCCATCCGTCAATCCTTCATAATGATGGAAACACACTATCTCCTTATGATTCGTATCTATTTAGCAAAAATAAGGACAGAGTCAATTTAACAGTTCTAGCGATATGAATAAAAACAATGACAAGATAACAAAATTTGGTTAGTTACTTTATAAATACTTCTTGTTTGAACCAATTTTCACATTTTGAAAAGCCTATTATGGCTAAAGTTTTATATAATTTTGTCATTTTTCTGAATTTTAAATTTATGTTTATAAGACAAAAATTAATAAAGAATATACATATTATTTTACAAACCCATTTTTAGGTTTGATTAAATATTTTTTTTATTGGATTAAATTTTTTTAATTAAGTTTAATTATATAGTGTTTCAAGTTTTCAAATATTGTAAATTTTTACCCTAATTTTTAAACTAATATGAAATGACCAAAATAATGAGCACTTAAAATATTTGAAATAATTACTATCTATATTTGTCAAGCAAATAGCATAAAGTACAAAGTATACACATATGTAGAATTAAATATTATGATTACTTGATTTCATATAGATACATATAAATTTTAAAGTATGTATATAAAATAAAATGATAAGTACTCATGTATACCTTATTGTTGGAAAGCAAAGATGAGTAAATACATATATATTAACAAATACTTGTTAAAAAACAGCTGCGTTAATATTTGGATATAACACTCAGTTGTCAGATCTCTTCCATGAATCCTGATTGTCACACTAGGTCTCACACTAGACAACTGCTGTTCAAAACAAAGTTAACAAACAAATTGGCATCACTTGTAAAAAAAATTATTGGGTAAACTAATATCTCTTTAACATCTCCTTCTGAAGTAACACTGTGGTTCACACACACCCACTAAAATGACAACCGAGGGGTAAACATTATCTAGGAGGAATAAATAATCTATCACTAACATATAATATTTCATTCTTTAGTACTTCAGTATGTGTATAATTATGAGGGACTATAAATTGAAAATTAATTAACTCTTCACTTCAAATGTTTACATCTGTATTCGATAACTTCTAGCCACTGTATTTAAATATAAAATACAAGTTTACAAATTAAATCATTGAATATTATAATAAGCAGTAACAACCTCTGTATGATGAGTATATTTTCACTATTAAAACATCGTAGTTGCAAAATAAAAATAAGGTAGCATTCTTGTTTTAATTTATCTTGATTAGTTCACATCTGGAGTGATCGTAATAAACAACAAAGAAATTAAAAATTACTATACAGCATTTCAATGAAATCAAGTCTATGATATGTCAAGGAATTTAACCAAAGACATCCATTAGACATGCATTTTTATTCAATACACAGAAGAAAAGGAATTATTATTATATCAGAATTATATCTGACATGCCTTTTATACAAGTACTATTTATTGCTATATGACATGGTACTTGAAATTTTTATATTTTGTTTCCTATTATAGTTGATAGAAATACAATGCACGCAAGATAGGATTAAGAAGGAGATGAATACTTCTGATGCATCTATGCATTCTGATTTCTATAAAAGTTGTAATGAAACGTCTATTGCTAAATGTATATTCAGCAAACTTCATTTCGGCTTCCTAACACTTCAAATATATATATAACATAAAATTCAATACCTTTTAGTAATGTAGATAATATCATTCATCTAAATCAGGGCTTAAAAACAATTATGATATCAATTTTAGTCCTTGAAACAGTTATGAAGAACAAATAGTGTAAATAACTGTTATTAAGCACTGAAGTTTCTGTTCATAGTAGTTACATTTCTTCTTATATAACAGCTGTTTCATTATAATAATAGATATAAGTCTTTTAACTTTATATTAATAAGACTATTAACTATTTTTTTAGATTTACTTTATTACTGCAATTTTAATTTTCATTATTTGACTTAGACATGTTTAAATGAATTAATAATATTCTATTTGTAGACAAGTTGAATTTTAGTGTGTAAAATAATCTTTCCACACTAATCTGAGTGCGAGGAACAACCAAAATCACACAGGGTGTCTTATATAATTTAGGTAGGTTATTTTTCTCTCCTTCCCAAATAATATTCAACATAGGAAAAAAAAATTATTCCAAAATGATAAATTTCTAACAGCTATATTTTTGGACCCAAGATATAATGTTATACAGAGTTATACAAAGCAAATCTGTTTCAGCGTAAGCTTGAATGGTATCGAGTGGAGAATATTCTGATGTCATTAGTTTCTTCGTGAGTGGACACATGAAGGTCATATAATGGTCAATTTTATTTTTTTATATGGAATGAGGTCTTTTTTAATACATCAATCGATGCAGCTGGACATTCATTACAAAAAAGTACCAACCTATATATGTCGAAAAATTAGTAATACAAGAGATATTTCAATTAAAATAATTGTAAAACAACATTACTGTCGTACTAAGACATTAGCGTTTATTTACAGGAATAATGTGGCAGTAATAATGCCTTAAGAATTTAGATAACTTAATTTGAAGTATCCCCTGAACTATTAACTTTTCAACATATATATGTTAGTACTTTTCTATAATGAATGTTCAGCTGCATTGATTGATGTATTAAAAATATCTGATTCCATATAAAAAAACAAAGTTGGTCTATATACGACCTTTACGCGTCCACTCACGAGAAAACTAATAACATCAGAATAATGTCCACTCGATATCATTCAAGTTTCCGCTGAAACAGTTTTTGCTACGAGTAACGATAGCGAGAAAATTAAGATGTGTCAATCAGGTGAGATATCCTGTATTATCTAATTAGAAAATACAAGAAGCAAAAAATTATAACTTAATTAAATTAGATAATATCACTAAATTAGATAATGAAAATTAAAACTACAGTAAAAAGGTAAATGTAAAATAATAGTTAATAATGTATACTTATATCAATTGTTATAATAAAACAACTGTTGTACAAGAACATAACTGTTTCAATTACGACCTAGAAGCAATATGTGGATCGATATGAGGACCAATATGTGATATATAAAGGACTTTAATAGAAACTGATAGGAACAGAAATTTTGTTCCTTCATAACAGTTATTTACGGAATCGGTACTTCATAACTATTTCCGTCAAGACGCAAAAGCTCGTTTGATAAAAGTATTATCAATCCAGTGATTACAAAACATTCGTATTATATTAAATCAATAATAAGTAATATTCATATTTTCAATGTATCTACACGATCAATAATAAGTAATATTCATATTTTCAATGTATCTACACGATTGTATATGATAACAAAATGATGATGATAACACATAACTAACAAACTAAGAAATAATCTAGGTCTGAAGCAAATGTAAAACAATATTATATCTGAGGAATTGTGTTGTGTAAATATTGTGAATTTATAAAATTATTTTCAGTATGTGCACATTTTTTTAATACATTAAACAATCAATCAGGGCTGTCAAAATAACAAGCATGAATCAAATGATTATTATTTAGGTGTTTTTATCTTAAATTTATTTAAATCTTTAAATAATCATCTAAACCATAATAATTTTTGGATTTCACTAATAGAACACATCAATTTGAAATATAAATTTAGTAAATAAACTATGAGAATATAGCTTAATATGAAAGTTTTTACAAGACCATATTAACTAAATACTGTTATAAAAAATTACAAGACAATATTAATATTCTAGTAAACGAATCCTCGAACAAAACAAAATTCTTTTTGCTTTTTGAATGACTATTGTATGAAAAATTATTTTGTTCGAAGTTTTCTCATAAACACTACCATAGCCCATTCGTAACAAAATTAATGCATACAGTATTAATTCTCTACATAATTATTTACTTTTTTGTTTACAATTTAATGAAAAACTATCTGTTACCTTACGTCATTCGCATGACCTGTTGGTTTGTTGTCCTCGTGACCAATTTCAGTTCTTATGTTCAAGAGAAAAGATACAATGTTAATTTCCTCTCGAATTAGTGAAATATAAAATAACACGTTTTTCCGATTTCCCTTAACTTTAAACGATTGAATTATAAACACGTTTTCACCACCTGTTTCTGAATAGTTATACGCGGCACATACTTACACTAAACTATGTCACGCCTTTCCTAACCTCAATTTTTGGTTAACTAATGCAAACACATATGTCACTTGAAAATTTGAAAATTCATTTATAAAACATTAAATTTATTACAATAAAAGCAGAATAATGATGTTTTGATCGTTCTTTTTAATATTTTTGATTTTTAAGGTTTGAAACTAAGAAATAAACTAGTCAAGACCGGTTAAATTGCTTCACACAACATTTAAACTTCGCGTGCAATACTGCGACTGAGACGCCACGAATGTGTAGTTTACGCCATCAACTTTCTTTCCCTCCTTTTCGTTCTTTCGTTGTATCGTTTACTGTTCTGTTTCTTGCCCCGCCTATTAGCTCTATCTTTCCTCTTCATTCGGAACAATACGCTTTTCACTATACCTTTTTTCATATGGTTGAGTAACCTAACTCCTTTGCTGCGCGTGAAAGGTGCATGTATCTATAGATATTTGTTGTAATCATTTAGGTTAGATGATCGTTTTCTTATTTGATCAACTACATAATCAATTTAGATGCATGACTTTTGTGGATTTACATTCAATAACGGTATCATCTTGTATGTCAAGAAATGCAAAACTATTTTCATACTATGTACATTAGTGTTACTCTTATTTTCGACTTTAGAAATTCTTTGTTGGTATCCCCCGGGATTGTTCCAAATAATTAAAAATCTGTGCAAAGTTTAAGCTCGATTGTATAATGGGAAAAGAAGCTCCAAAGCCGATAAACATTATAATAATTTAATGCTCATAAAATCGTTTTTCACAAATATCTTCTAAACTATTTACCGCGTCGAAAAATATGTTAGACAATATCTGTAGATCTGGACAGGCTGCGTTCGTTTATGTTCTATTATTTTTTTTCATAAGACAAACGGTTTTCGAAAAAATTGAGACTGACCAAAATCCAAAAATTTTTTTTGAAATTTAGAAATTGATATGTGGTTTCATCATCTTTTATCAATAGACATTAGCGAAAAATGTGTTTTTTATTTTTTGAATTTGCGGAACTTATTTTTTTTAATTGCACATTATTTTTCAAGAGATTCCATATATTTTTCTCTTTTAAAGTCTTAACAATTTTTAGGTTCCACTTTCTCAAGGGTCTAGGACTTATAAAGACAACTGCGTTTAAAAAAATCCTCTAAAATGAACAATTACATAAATATGAGTAAATCCGTGGGACATTGTCCGGACGAGGAAAGCAATACGCCGCCGCAGATCGTCGGGCGAGGCAAGTAATACAATAATGCCTTGGTCGGCCGAAGAACGCGACGCGCGATGCCTGACCGCGCTGCGTCGCGTCGGCCAGAGTTTTATCGCATTACTTGCCTCGTCCGGCCGATTTGGAGACACGTGCCACGGATTTGTTAATATCTATTTAACGGTTCGTTTTACAGGATTTTTTATAAACGCAGTTGTCTTTATAACACCTTGACCCTTGAGAAAGTGGAACCCAAAAATTTTTAAGACTTCAAAAGAGAAAAATATATAGAATCTCCCGAAAAATAATCTGCAATTAAAAAAAATAAGTTCCGCAAATTCAAAAAATAAAAAACACATTTTTCGCTGATGTCTATTGATAAAAGATGATGAAACCACACATCAATTTTTAAATTTCAAAAAAAATTTTTGGAGTTTGGTCAGTCTATCAATTTTTTCGGAAACTGTTTGTTTTACGAAAAAAGTAATAAGACATAAACGATGCAGCCTGTTCAGATCTACAGGTATTGTCTAACATATTTTTCGACGCGGTTGTTGTATGACTAACTTTGTATTTATCTTAAGTTTACTCATGTATCATAAATAAGGACTAAAAATGCTCCCGACAGTGACCCTCGATCGGTCACTACCCTGCATCACAATATGACCCATCGTTGTAATCAGTTACCTCTCCCTTTTTGGGACCTCTATTTAAGTTCATGTAATAGACTCACTCTGGGCCTTTTTCGTACAACCTCTGCACAGTCTAGTACTCTGTCACTCTGCTTCATTTTGCAACGAATCTGTTATTTGACACACGCTTCTCGCACTTCGTATCCGGGGTAATAAATTATAAGTTGAGGAGTTTTATTTTTATGTTTTTTATTTTGTTATGTAAAACCTAACAACGTTTATTAACCCTCATCCGGAATACAACATAAATTTGGCGACGAGGATCTAGGATTGTCCAGCACTCTACACACAGCGAATATACAGTAAGGAGCATAACTGAACCAATAACCACAGGTTTTATGTAAATCATTATTTATTCCTAGGAATATAGAAGAGTAATAAAAAATCAACATTATAACTATTTTTATCATAGTTAGAGGTAACTGAAGAAATTTTTTACAATAATTAATGTCACTTCGTTTAGCAATGACAAAAAAAATAGATTGACTCGGTTTTGCACCACGTCCAATACTTGGCAATATTTAATATATTATTTATTTTTAATATTTCGTCCACAACCCTTTTGCTTGTAACACTGCACTAATTCGCTTTGGCATACTTTCTACTAATTTTTTGCAATAATCCGGAGATATTTGTTCCCACTGTTCTTGAATTCTATTATACAAATCTGTGATTGAAGTTGGTTGGGAGTCATATGAATCCCGAAGCCGTCTTTTTAGTAAACCCCATAGATTCTCTATGGGATTGAGGTCAGGGCTCTGTGCAGGCCAATCCAGAACAGAAAATTTTTTAGTACTGAGCCAATTTTTTACACTTTTAGCAGTGTGCTTAGGGTCTCGGGCGTGCATGAAAATTACATTTTTTTCTGTGAAAGGCATATTTTCAACAGCATCTATAAGATGATCTTGTAAAATATCCTTGTACATGTATTGATTCATGATGCCATTAATTCGATGTAGTGATCCAACACCAAATGCTGTTAGGCACCCCCAGAACATTAGAGATCCGCCTCCATGCTTTAACGTTTGTTTCACATGTCGTGGTTTAAGTCTTTCGTTTTTACGAATCCAGCACCAAGACATGCCATCTGAACAAATTCTGTTAATTTTGCTCTCGTCGGACCAAATAACCCGTTCCCAGTCAGTAGTTGTCCAGTTTCGATATTGTTTAGCAAATTCCAAACGAAGTTTAATATTTTTTTTCGATAACATTGGCTTCTTCTTTTTCTTCATGCTTCTAATATCACTTCGTTTGAGGGTTCTTCGTGCTGTCCACTGACTTATTTGTATATTCGTATCTTCTTTTAAGAATTTTGCAGCCATATTGGCACTTGAAGCTTCACCAGATGTGACAAACCGTATAATCCTTCGTTCATCCTGCGGTGATAATTTTTTTGGTCTTCCTCCAACATTTAATAATATAGCTTTACAGTATTTTTTTCTTATTCTCTGCACCGTCGATTGACTAACATTGCAATTTTTCGCGGTCTCACGCGTTGACGAGCCGTTATTCAAAAGAGAAATGACTTTTTTAAAACAATTTTGAGCAATTGATTTCATATTTATTCTTACTTCACTTGGGTGCTTTTCCGTTTGACTGATTGCGAAGAACTGAGTGTTAAGATGCAGAATATTTTGTAAACATACATACCAAGGTGCTAGATGTAAACATACGACTAGAACATTCCATGTAAATATTTCTTTTACGGACCGGTGCAAAACCGAGTCAATCTATTTGTTTTGTCATTGCTAAACGAGGAGACATTAATTATTGAAAAAAATTTCATCAGTTACCTCTAACTATGATAAAAATAGTTATAATGTTGATTTTTTGTTATTCTTACATATTCCTAGCAGTAAATAATGATTTACACAAAACCTGTGATTATTGGTTCAGTTATGCTCCTTACTGTAAGTGGAATTAGCAACTCTATCCTGTGGACCGAGTGGCAACAAGCAAATTGCTGAGAACGTGGACATCGAAAGTGAAGACGAAGTCAAAGAAGCGGCTCATCCGAGGAAATTCCGAAATCTGGTTGGAAAATACTGGACCTAGCAACTCCAGCACCGATTGTCGTGTATAACCTTCGCAGTGAGTATTGTTCAGTACATATTCGTCAATCTAGACAACTCTCTTCTTTCCTAAATCCTAAGTAATCATGCCTAACAACGTAAACCAAGGCTCGCAAACGTACGAACTCTCGTTTTTAATCAAATTAATCCCTGAAACATTTGACGGTGATCGATACAAAATTCGTAGCTTCGTAAAGCAAATTGATGGAGTTTTTGAACTAGCTGCCGAAAATAAAAAAACTGCTCTATTACTGTACGTGAAAAGTTGAATTACCGGTAAAGCACGCGAACAAATTGACATTCATTGCAACCTCTCGACTTGGGAAGAAGTATCTGATCTTCTTTTAAATCTGTACTAAGATAAAAAAACTCTCGATCAGCTATTTGAGGAACTAAATTCAATAGTCCAAAGACAAAATGAAAATGTATCGCAATTTTTTCAAAGGATCGAAGACCTCTCGTCCCGAATCCTTGCACCATACACGAATCTGAACAAGACGAAAATCTTTTACCTGGAAGTATAGCAATGGTAACTAAAATGACCCTTAACCGTTTTATTTATCACACACACCCTCAAATTTCACAAATGCTTCGTTATAGGGAATTTAGAACGATTAATCAGGCATTTACCGCTGCTTCGGCAGAAGAAAAAGCACTTCGAATACGATACGAAAATTACCCAAATTGCATTTATTGCAGTAGAACAAATCATGCCAGTAATGATTGTCGTTTTAAAAACTCAACATCCCGATATTCTAGACAATCTAGAGCAATCCATTTTTCACAACAAACCCAACCTTCTTCTTCAGCTCAGCATTCTAGACCAACCCGATTTTCTCAACATAATCAAACTTTTAGACGTACAACTTTCCAAAATTATAATACAAATTTAAATCAATTCCCAAATACAAGTCAACCACAAAATCCAAATCAACTAAACAATCGTAGACCAAATCAAAGCTCATATCGGTCGACTAATCAAATTCAATGTCGGTATTGTAAAAACATGGGCCATTCTATCGATGAGTGTATAAAAAGATTTGTTGCAAACAATCAACGAAATAAAAATACTGGGAATAAGTTCAATCCTTAAATCGCCCAACACTTAAGTGTTAATTTAAGCAACAGGAATGCTCAACTACCTAACCAACATTCTAATCCTCTTGTACGACCATCTGAAAACGATGACCAATCAAATATTACGGCACAGCTTGATCCATTCTCTTTTCATTTAAACGCTAACGAGTTAACATTCGTTTTATTTGAATCTCCATCGTCTAATTATTCTGAAGGTGTCCTAAAATTTTTAATTGTTACAGGAGAATCGATATCGCTAGTAAAAAAATCAAGCCTCGAAAATTTAAATATTACTAATCCTCAACCGATTATGCTGAACGGTATTAATGTCAATGCGCCAATCGCAACTCTTGGAGAAACTGAACTCCAACTATCAATTCGCAAATACCAATTCAATTGCAAATTCCAAGTCCTTGACTCTAACACGGGTATCCCTTTCGATGGTCTTCTAGGACAAGACTTTTTTGCTACATAAAGATGTAAGATTGATTTTCAGAATTCGTCTATTTTAATTAAAACCATTCCATTTCCAATTCCTCTCCAACAAAATATAAATCAACGCTCGAATACAAATTTGATATCAATCAGCCCCCGAACAGAAATGATCGTCAAAGTATCGGTAGTAAACCCCTTCAAATTACAAGAAGGAATAATTTTAAATCAGACATTAAATCAAAAAGAATCTTTAATCGTTCCTTGTGCATTCGTGAAAGTAGCCAATAAAGATGAAGCTCTAATTACCATTATCAATCGATCTTCAGAAAGTAAAACCTTTACCAAACTTAAAATACCACTTCTATGCCCTCCTAAGCAAGTTTATACCCTTTATTCTTCCAACAATGACTCAAAAGAAAAAAGACTTGAATTGATAAATGCAAATTTACGCGCAGAACATTTAAACCATGAGGAAAAGAGTGCTATACTAGAGTTATGTCGCGAATTCCAAGATATTTTTCATCTCCCTGATGATGTATTAACTACGACTTCTGCAACCGTAAATAGGATTCCAACAATTGATGATACTCCAATTCATACCAAGTCTTATAGATATCCCGAAATACACAAGAACGAAGTATCGAGTCAAATTGAAAAAATGTTAAAACACGGAATCATTAAACCTTCTACCAGTCCATGGTCAAGCTCACTCTGGGTTGTACCCAAAAAGAAAGACGCTTCTGGTCAGCAAAAATGGCGAATTGTCATTGACTATAGAAAACTTAATGAAAAGACAATTGGGGACTATTGTCTTCCTTATACAGGGTGTCCCAAAACTATCGTTCTTACGGGAAATGGGGGTTCCTGGGGTGATTTAAAGCAACATTTTCCTTTGTAAAAATGTCCGCCGGGGCTTCGTTTAGGAGTTATTAACGAAAAATACTGACCAATCAGAGCGCGACCTACATGCGTGTTGGCAAAGATGGTACGGCGCGTCAGGAGGACCCCCTCGCTGGAGCGTTAGCGGATCACCGCGAAGAAGAAGTGAACAAGCGAAAGTGAACAATGCATAACGTTTTAACCGGACTTAACAATAGACAATGTTTTGTTTATCTAGACGATGTAATCATTTATGGATCCAATCTCGCTGATCATAACATGAAATTACGTAACGTTTTCAATAGATTTCGCGAATATAATCTCAAACTCCAACCGGACAAATGTGAGTTTTTACATGAATCCTGCAACTATCTTGGACACGTCATTTCCAAAAATGGATTCAGTCCAAATCCAAAAAAGATTGAGTGTATTCTAAAAATTAATCTTCCCAACACACTTAAACAATTAAAAACATTTCTTTGAATGATAGGATACTATCGAAAATTCATCCCCAATATCGCCACAATCGCGAAACCCATGACTTCTTTATGCAAAAATGATGTAGAATTTGCTTGGTCTAAAGAACAACAAAAGGCGTTCGAGAAATTCAAATCAATCCTGACGAGCGAACCTTTATTACAATACCCCGATGTTTCTCAACCTTTTCTTGTTACCTGCGACGCCTCCAATGTAGGTATTGGCGGCGTACTCTTGCAGATAAGAAATAATAAAGATTTACCTGTGGCTTACTATTGGCGGACATTAAATAGTTCCGAACAAAACTATTCAACGACTGAAAAGGAGCTTCTAGCTATTATAAACACCGTCGAACACTTTCAACCTTATCTCTATGGTAGAGAATTTACGATCTATACGGATCACAGACCTCTTCAGTGGCTTTTCAACTGCAAAAACCCCTCTTCGAAACTTGTCCGATGGCACCTACGTCTTAACGAATACAAGTACGTAATTAAATATAAACCAGGAAGGTTGAATTCCAATGCAGACGGTTTATCGCGTCTACATCCTAATTTAAAAGAAAATGATAAATCCTTATTTTACGTACATTAATCCAACAAAACATACCAAGATTTTACAAAGTTTCATTATACAAACACCGAATTAATCGAATTTCCAAAAGTGGTCACCCCACTTTCAAGATTAAAAGGCATCATAATACTTTTATGGTCGGAAGATGTAGATAAAGAAAATCAATACGCAGATTACGTTATTGAAAACTTTGATACAAGTACACTAGTTTCAAGTCCCAATGGAGTACATAAGTTAGAAAATAGTAATCAAACATTTTTTATTCTATTCCCCAGGAACTTATATTACGATAAGACCGATTACCGTAATTTATTCCAAAGCTTTATGAATCTTCAAGACATAATAACATCAAAAGATTTTACCTTAATTCCACCCAAGAAGAAAAACAGTGTCAAACCAGAAATTTTCAATGAAATGATTAGATTTATTTTTCCTTTGAACGGTATTAAATTCTTAAATACAAAGAAAATTGTCCCTAAGGATCGTGACGAAATATAAACAATCCTTAAAGAATTCCACGATAGTAAATTATCCGGACATTGTGGTTTCAATCGAACATATTCCAAAATTAAAGAAAAATACCATTGGTCTACAATGAAAAGCGACATCAGAGCGTATATTAAAACATGCAACTCGTGTCAATTAAACAAAACAAACTTTAAACCGACTAAACAGCCTATGGAAATCACATCCACCGCAGAAAAACCTTTCCAAAGATTAGCCATCGATATCGTAGGGCCCCTACCCGTAACCGAACAGGAAAATCGATTTATTATTACAGCCCAAGACGATTTAACGAAATACTCATTTGCAATTCCAGTTCCAAACCATGAAACGAAAAACCATCGTCGAAAAATTGATTTTTATTTTCGTTTACTTTGGTATTGCCCAAACAATTTTAATAGACCAAGGTACTGATCTTGCCCGCGGCAAGATCACCGTCGCACGCGTCGAAGATTTCCGTTCGCGGCAGCGCCCGGTCAGGCTCCGCTCAAAATCGCCGTCGCGATCCGACGGCAGCAATCACACGGCCTCAAGATGTCCGTTCAGTCTGGGAGTGAGTCTCCCAACGTAAATTAAGTTTAATAAAGTGCAGTGTTTCAACATTTCAAGAATTTGTGGATATGTGTGAGAACAGTTTATAAGTGAAAGGGCATTGACCCCTTCTACTCGATAATTCCATAGGGCGGATATTAGAAATGCCCTTGTGGATTTTAACGAGTAGGTAGGTTCAATGTCGTTCAACGATCTATTTAATATTTTCACCTCGCCGGGGCCCCAAATGACAACCAAGGTATGCATGCGTTTGTCACTTGATACGAGACTGTCGCGCGCCTGTGTGACGTATGCAACGTACACTTTTGTCAGAAGTTTTGCAGCATTTTAGGCGGATTTTTAATTGTTAATAACTAAATAACGAAGCCGAAATCGAAATTTTTTTATTCTTCATTTTCGTCTTATATTATCGTCGAGAACCACCCCTTAAAATTTCTCCCACCTGTAGCTAAACACCCTGTAGAAGCCATCAACCTGGCTGAACATAATATTGTCTCACCGTTCATTATCACTCCCAAAATGCTATACGAAGAACTAAAAAACTACAACAATGAATTCGAACTTGTTATGGAACCAAACCTAGAAAACATACGCGATTTTTATAAAATCCAGCTTCACGTAACTTCTACAAACAATAATGTAATATTTGCAATTCAAATCCCACTGGTAATACGAACAAAATTTGACCTTTTTGAGCTCATTCCTTTACCAATTCAACATAACGATACTAAATTTTTCTCTTATATAATTCCTCAGAACCAGTATCTCCTCTTATCCCACAGTAAATCCCAATTTACCTTTCTCAAAGATTTGTCAGATTGCAACGAATATCGAGATGAAGAATACCTCTGCTATCATCTACACGCTATAGCTTCAACCAGTCAACCAATCTGCGAGATTGAGTTACTGTCTCCTCACACCAAAAGGATTCCATCTAATTGTTTAATAAAAACTATCAAAGCAAGAATAGAAACCTGGAATTATATCACGAAGAATCAATGGATCTATGTTCTTCTCGAACCAACAACGTTAACTATCATGTGTGAAGGAAATCAATCCCCTATGGAAGACATTGTCCTAAAAAAGAGCGGTATTATACAACTTCAACCTCGGTGTAAAGGGTACACTAACCTGTTCACTATCGAGGCTACGTATGAAACCACGAAGAATGCAACTTTCTGTGTTCCAAAAATGGATATTTTGCACGACGACTGTTGTATTTTAACATTCCACTCAAAAACAATGGAGACGGTTACCCTAAAGCCGATTCAACTTACAAATATCTACCTCACAGAACTGAAGGTACTATGGTTATTTGCGAGTTCAATAATTTGCAAGATTGAATTCCGTGAGACGTGTTTATGTTTTTTGTGAACTTACAACAGGCGATTCGCGATCTTCACCGATTGCTCGCTAAAACTCGACTCTGGTTTCTCGTCCTCTCCGGACCCTGCGGAGCTTCAGGCTTTTTACCGAAGATGTCATGATTGGCTCAACCTGCATAGGCCTTTTTACCAATCAGGACGTTTCTTGAGTCTCCCTTACATTTGCAACCTTGACGCCCCTAATTCTCGGGCGTGGGTGCGAACTAGGCAATTAAATAATGTAGCAGATTTTCCTACGGGACCGCGGTGCCTGGCGCGGCGGCTGCCGCCTACCTGTTTAGCTCCTGCTGTCCCTTCGGAAACTCGAGGTTTATGGTACCCGTACTAACTGTCGAGGCCAAGGCTAAAAAGATCTAACGGCCAAAACGTGCCAATGCAAAAATTCCGTAATTATCGTAAAAACGGCTAACAGCTTCCTCAAAAACAGCTGTGGGACAACGCGTTCCATAAACTTTCTCCCGACCATCTTCATGCCGAATATTGCTAACCGTACATGCCGATGGCCGTTACAGAACTCAAATTCGCCAATAAGAAATTAAATGAATTTGACAAGATTATTACGAAACAAATCAACGAGCCATTTATAATTATACACACCAAGTGGTACACTATCGCCCTTGGAATAATTGCAGCCTTTCTCATACTATTTATACGTTTTAAATGTTGCCAATATTGCGGATGCTACTATTGGTTACGACGCCTATGCTGTGCAACCTCAGATACAAGGCACGGAGAGATCAACCCTCCAATAATCAAAAATTTTGTAAATTGTATCTTCGACTCATCACCCTGATCAGATCAATCTACGACATCAACAGACGAAATCATAAATCATAAATACCAACCAAGGAGAAACATACCAGACAGCAAGGATTCTGTTGTATCAAGGTCATTCTTCCAATGCCAGAGTCCGTTCGAAACCACGAAGTGCAGACGAACGAACTCCTTCGGCGTGGCAGATTGTCGAGATATTTAACTCGTTGTCACTTGTGTATTTATCCTGAGAAATCGGCATGGTACATGGGTGTTACAACGGTCCTTGATCGTCCGGGATAATCATCGGGTAAAAACGATCCGCACGTCGCGCAAAGGGAAACAAGGATTAAGTTGTATCAATATTATTCTCCCAACGCCAGAGTCCGTTCGAAACCACGAAGTGCAGACGAACGAACTTCTTTGGCGTGGCAGATCATAGCGATATTTAACGCGTTGTCATTTGTGTATCTATTCCGAGCAATCGGCATGGTATACGAGTGTTACAGCGGTCCTTGCATCGGGTCAGAGCGGTGTGAAATCGCGTCGTTAGAACACGGGATAAAGTAATATTGAAATCGTTCTTCCAACACCGGAGTTTCAGATATTTTGACGTGTTGTCATTTGCGTTCCCATCCCGAGTAATCGGCATGATACGCGGATGTTACAACTATCCCACTGCGTTCGAAATAAAATACCGACCCAGATGTTGAGTCCTATCTAACGCCGTTAACGTTAGGTATCCGTGAATATCGCGCTGCGATCGACCTGACGCCGCCTGCGTCAGGGTCCCTTAAAAATTGTTATTTTGTTTAAAATCGCCTATCGCCGTATACGTTAGGTCTCCGTGTATTTCGCGTTGCGAACGAGCTGACGCCGTTTACGTCAGGGTCCCTTAAATATTGTAAAATTGTGCGACTTATCTATTGCCGTCCTCATTGGGTTTTGTTCAAGGTTATTAAAACATCCATAGTGTACGAATTCTTCGTCATATCAGAATATACTCCAATTCTACCAGAATAACGTCTAGATTTCTTAACAAAGACCCAAACACTCTCCGCTTTCCAGTGCCTGGAGGCACGAACCTAATAAAGACAAGTCAATCAAGGGTCGTGATCGCCCTATCGAGAATTTATCTTGAAAAGAGATAAATAACGGTCACAACCTGAGATGGAAGAAACCACAGAAACAACACCTGCAGTTCGCATTAGACCGCGTAGAAGCACCACACCTCTTTAGGAAACATGTAAAGAAGTGGTGCAATATAACATCATATAATATTTAATCATATAATCACATAATATATCGTATATATAATTGGAGCAATTACCCTAGATTAGTTCTAACTAGATTATATTAGATTTAGTTTTATTAGAGTAACCCCGTTAACAATTTTATGGCGGAAGGTGTTGTATGAATTATTTTCCATTAATAATGCACGTATCAGCGTTTACTCTACTCAAACTTTTTTTCTTCCTCTTTTTACTATATTGTATTTAATTGTCAACATTGTTAACAATCTTATGGCGGAAAGTGTTGTATGACTAACTTTGTATTTATCTTAAGTTTACTCATGTATCATAAATAAGGACTAAAAATGCTCCCGACATTGACCCTCGATCGGTCACTACCCTGCGTCACAGTATGACCCATCGTTGTAATCAGTTACCTCTCTCTTTTTGGGACCAGTATTTAAGTTCATGTAAGAGACTCACTCTGGGCCTTTTTCGTACAACCTCTGCACAGTCCAGTACTCTGCCACTCTGCTTCATTTTTCAACGAATCTGTTATTTGACACACGCTTCTCGCACTTCGTATCCGGGAATTATAAGTTCAGGAGTTTTATTAATAAACTTGTGTTTTGTTATGTAAAACCTAACAACGTTTATTAACCCTCATCCGGAATACAACACGGTAAATAGTTTAGAAGATCCCAGATAGCATGCGACGTCTTTTCTACGGCTATTTTAGCTCTGAACGTCTTACGTCCCGAAAAGACGTCTTCAAGACGTCTCGGTGCTATCTGGGATATTCGAGATAAACGATTTTATGAGCATTAAATTATTTATTTTAATGTTACTATATCGTCAATTTGTTTATGGGCCAATCTTCATGAAATCGTTGTTTTCAGTGATACATGAATGTATTTCAAAGGACTTTTCGAAATCTAAAAAAATTGTTGATCTTAGAAACATTTAAAATAAAAGATCAACCCTTTCTTCATCGAATTATAACAGTTGAACGAACAAACGAAGGAAAACGAATTTTTGGGTGCTTATAGTGGAAACACGCGAGTATCTAATACAAATGATTTCACTAGAAAGCAAATTATTTTCTATCATTTATTTTGCGACGAAGCAGAGCTCCGTGCTACGGTCGGCCTCGTGAGTCGAATGAGACGAGGCGACCGACTGCGGGGTATATTTATAGACGTTCGCGGACTAGCGAGCGCGCCAATCAGAGCGCGGAGCAGCGGAGCGCCAATCAGCGGCGAGCGACACTCGCGGAACGCGAGTGTCTATCCATGGTCCGTGCTCGCGACGCTCGGTCTATATAAGGCGTCCAGCAAGCGAGTTTTGGCGGAGTTCGTTCCGGGCAGCTCTTCTAAGAGCTTCGACACGAGCCGGCTGACGTAACGCAAACACCGAGCCACGCCGCCCCCGACACTCCCCGCCGAAAGCAACGTCCGAACCGCCGCAACTTGTTCCGACGCCGAGGTCGATCGTTCCGTCGACGATCACCGACGTGGTACGGGTGCCCCCGTCCACGGACAACGAGATCGCCCCCGGGTCGCCCTCGCTTCCGTCGCCGACGTGACCAGCCGCTCCGCCGACGATCTCCGACGTGGTACAGGTGCCCCTGTCCACGGATAATGGGATTGCCCCCGGGACCGTTCCGTCTCCGTCGCCGACACGGCCAACCACCCCGCCGACGATCTCCGACGTGGTACAGGTGCCCCTGTCCACGAATAACGGGATCGCCCCCGGACTGCTCCGTCGCCGCCACTACCGCGATGATCGTTCCGTCGACGATCTCCGACGTGGTGCAGGTGCCCCTGTTCACGGGTAACGGGATCGCCCGCGGACCGCGCCGCCGCACATCCGGGCGCCTCCGCCCTCCGTGATCCCGCGTGTTCCGCGCATCCGAGCGCCTTCGCCCTCCGTGTATCCGCGTATTCTGCGCGTCCGAGCGCCGCCGCGCATCCGAGCGTCTCCGCCCTCCGTGTATCCGCGTATCCGCGTATCCCGCGCATCCGAGCGCCGCCGTCCGCCGTCTGTTTGTAACCGCGGCAGAAACGAGGTCTGTTTTCCGCTTTTCTCTACGACTACTTTGTACCGCAGAAGGAGGAACTCCCGCTACCGACCGGAAACCTCGCCGACGACAACACGTACAATAAAGACGACTATTAGGGGAATCCGTCTCTCATCTTTTCGAAACCCTTCCCACGACCCTGGGCAAACTCTGAGCATTCAGAGGGAAGGCCCGTCGCGACGGCGAACCGACTCGCGACGAACGATCGTTACAATTTTACAATTCCTTTAAACACATTGCAATTTTATAATAGCAGGATATTGAAAAATTAATAATAAAAGGAGTATACATTTAGTCTCAAGTGTGCCCTTTGTAGACTAGTTTTTAAAGATTATTAAAGTGAACGTTGCAATGAAATATGCCGCCTCAGACGGTCGACGCGAAACAACACGACACACGGTACATTGTAGTAGCAGTGGTCCGGCGGCTATATCAGCCATTCTTATACAGTAACTAACAAAAGTAAGTTTAAAATTGGAATTTCTGTACATATATCAGGTCAGCCTACTCTAGTACTAGTCGTACTAGACTAGACGTACTGAGGGTAAAAATGGCAACACCCCGAGAGTCTGACTATGTAAGTGTCTCAAAATTCCTTCAACATCCGGGAAAGGGCGATTTCTGAGGTCATTTGAAGCGACATTTTCCTTTTGCAAAATATTCGCCGTGGCTTCGTTTAGATGTTATTAACGAAAAACATGGACCAATCAGAGCGCGGCTATAGTCAACGGATTCAGGCTCGGCGACAGGTCCCGCTGAGCGTTGCGTTGCTGTGGGGCGAGCCAGAGTCCATCCGCTGTAGCCGCGCTCTGATTGGTCCGTGTTTTTTGTTAATAACTCCTAAACGAAGCCCCGACGGTATACAAAAGAAAATGTCGCATCAAATAATCTCGAGTACTGCCCATTTCAAGGTGTTGAAGGAGCAATAATGAAAATGCAATAATGCAGGTAAGTTAGAAGAAGATGAAAATTATGAAAATGCAATAATACAGATAACACATTTATTTAATAGAATATATTGTTCTCTCAATATATTTCAATTTAGTATTAATAACATTTTAATACCATCATATATGTTCGGCGTCGACCGACCGTCGGAATTGCCTGGAGACCGGGACCGGGACCGCTTAGTAATGAGCGCACGAGGATGACCAAGGAGATGACGGGATATTGAGAGTATGAGCTTTTGGTTCTATTGCACTTAATTTACTTTTTTTCGCTGGTCGCCAGTCGGACGGAAATCTTGCGCGTGATCACCTCTGCTTAGAATCGCGCCGAAAATCTTGAGTAGCACTGTGAGGATGGGCCACTGCGATCGGAAATCTTCAACGCGACCGAAGGAAATATTGTCGCGAGCAGAGTCACGCAACGCAAGGATCGGCGAAATTAAAGCTAAACGAAATGCGTCGAGCGATTCGACGGAACAAATTAATAAGAATTAGTATTACTAATATTTAAGTAATATTAAATGAATAAGAAAAATTAGAGCAACGTCAAGAATCGAAATTGATGTGATTAATCTGAACTACACCTGCCGTCACGAGAGAACCGTACCGCGAGAGAACCAATTTCGTTCATCGCTGCGCATCTTCGCCCTGATTGGTAGTACTCCTACTCCATACGCTCCCTTCCCAATACTTTCATCCTAATCTGTCTCATGTCTGTACACCGTGAATGTAAATCTTTCGCAGTCGAGACAATTGGGAGTGTGTAGTGGAGTGAGGGTTGACGGGCTCGCTGCGATCAGTCGAGCTACGCGAAACGGTACGGTTCTCTCGTGACGGCAGGTATAGGAAGACGGAGAGAGAGCTGCTCCGCCATGGGAGAGCCTTTAAATATTCTTCGACCAGCAGGCGTGGTCGTACGCGATTGGTTAAGAATCGATTGCATGATCCTGGAATACGAAACGTTCGAGATTCAAATCGAGAAGATTTATCGGTAATGAGCGCTGACAGAGCCATGCACCATAGCATGGGGGATAGTATGCTTCCCTGTGGAGTGCCTCTTTTTACCGTTCCTGCTACTGTTGCGTTCCCTCTACATGCTTGTAGGCTTCTGTTTCCAAGCATGTTGAGAATCCATTTCTTTATATTTTCCTCTACACCGAACTCTGCTAGTGCCTGTTCTATTGTGTCTATAGGTGTCATGTTGAATGCACATTCGATGTCCATGAAGCATGCCATTACATGCTCTTTCCGTTTTCTTGCCATTTCCACCTCACAGACTATTCTGTGTAGTGCTACTTTCGTTGAGTGACCTGTTCTGTAGGGGTGTTGCCCAGGAAATATGTCGTTTTCTTTTAGTGTTACCGTTTTGATGTGTCGATCAATTAATTTTGCTGGAATTTTATTAAATTAATTAACAGAAAGCGATTCGTTTCGCACGCGGTACACATAACGGGGAATAAACACGGTCGTTTGCCATGAAGGCACGTGTTACTCGCTCGGAGGCTGCAGCAAGAAGAAGGTAGCGCGGTACGAAACGAACGTCGATCGTCGAGAGAACAAAAGACGACAGACGATGGGCAACTCGTCACAAGACGGTGTCCCCGGGAAACATATGCAATAACCCACGGGTTACCGCCACAATTCAACACTCCCCCTCGGGTTAAAGCGCTCACAATCATTTTCGCAATCCCGACTTTCCGAAAACCGCAATCCTTCAGGCGATCTCAAGAAAATTACTTATGTGAAACCAGTGAAAAAGTGAAAGGACATTGGATCCCTTCTGCTCGATAATTCCATAGGTCGGATATTAGGAATGCCCTTGTGGATTTTAACGAGTAGGCAGGTTCAATGTCGTGCAACGACCAATTTATTAATTCTGTTCATCAATTTGACAAACATTTTCACCTCGCTGGCGACCCAAAGGAGGAATCCGCAGTCAACTGATCGCATTACCTGTTTATTTTGATTCGTGCTGCAATACAAGTGATATTGGAATTATTATTAGTGCATAGCTATTTGTTGACAAATGTGAACAATGATCGCGAGTGTGGAAAAATTGCATGGCATCCGTGTGAAGGAAACATACGATTTATTTATCATTTGAATAATGTAAGTGGAGGTCCGGAACAGCTGTGCAGTTCGTTGACCTGGCCGTACGTCACTTACCGTGCGGCACTGTCGTATACCTGAGATCAGCTGTGCAGTTCGTCACCGAGAGGACCAGTTACCCTCATTTCGAAGTAACAAATGGATTTACGGCTGAATTATGTGAGTTTTTACAGTAATTAATTCAATCGATTTCTGCTATGTTTCGCTTGTTCATTTCTTCGTCGCGGCGGACCGCCGCGCTGGCAGTAGGAGATACAGCCGGCGCGCCAGACAGTTCGCGTCTAGCTCGCGCTCTGATTGGTCCGTGTTTTTCGTTAATAACTCCCAAACGAAGCCCCAACTGACATTTTGTAAAAGGAAAATGTCGTTTCAAATGACCTCAGGAACCTCCCATTTCCGGGAGTTGAGGGAGTTTTGAGACACCCTGTATATATATCGCGTGTGTAAATAAATGGTTGTACATAGTGAAAACTTGACGATTCGATTCCTACAGTAGAGTTCTGATTTATGGCACAATCCTTTCCGCGGAGACGAAGATTGTCTTCTATCGTAGAGGAAGGTTTTTGAGAAAACTGCAGTCAGTCCAAGTCCATGGATTTTAATGCATCGACTGTCGCCGTGAAATGTTCGCAGTGCGAAAACGTTTCGACCGTACAGTGAAAAGTGAAATTCGGGATGCTCTTCTTTTGGAATTGTGGTATTAAAATATTGACTGTGGAAAGATTTTGTGGAATCTGTGTGAAAGTGAAAGTGAATAGTCCGGATCGTTGACTTCACAGCACATCCCCGGGCTGTCGTATACCTGCTATCTACCACCACCTGTGCAGTTCGTTGACCTGACCGTACAACCCTTGGCTTTCGGTACTGTCGTACACCTGAAGACATCTGTGCAGTTCGTCACCGAGGGGGTGTCCCACTTGGACGCCGACCGATTGGACACGTCCCGATTGGACGGTCCCGATTGGACGCGTTCCTTTTGAACGCCGGGCCATTTGGACGCGTCCCTTTTGGACTACGGCATAATAGTTGGTCTGGGTTAGATCAAGGAGCAGAGGTATTTCAAAAATTATAGGTAACCAATAGTTGGGCTAGGTTAGATTAGGGAAAACATGAATAATATCATTAAGTGTTATTTAAATAGATGGTCAGCCAGGCGTCCAAAAGGAACGCGTCCAATCGGCCTGACGTCCAAAACGAACGCGTCCAATTGGGACCGTCCAATCGGGACGCGTCCAATCAGTCGGCGTCCAAGTGGGCATAAGTCGTCACCGAATGACCCAGTCACACACATTTCGAAGCAGCAAATGGATTTACGGCTGAATAAGTGAGTTTTTTAATGCAATCAGTTTCTGCTTCTTCTCTCGTTCGGGTAAAGTTGTCGTAAATCGGGTAAAAATGATGTGGATCCTCACCGATTTCAATGACCAAGTTTTAAAAGCCGCAAGACAAAAAAGTCTAAAGGGAAATGTTGTTCAGAATCATGGTCTTGACAACATATCCAAAGCTCATTGAAATCGGGGACATAATCGAGAAACTCTTGTTTGTTGCGACATCGCGGCGTACCGACAACGCTCGCCTCCCGGCTCGCCGCACTAGGTCGCGCTTTGATTGGTCCGTGTTTTTCGTTAATATCTCCTAAACAAAGCCGCAGACGCCATTTTTGTAAAGGAAAATGTCGCTTCAAATGACCCAAGGTAGGTCTCCTTGGACGTAAGCCGTCACCACATCCAGCTGATGAACGTGCATTTCCCTGGCGACACTCGACGCAAGTAGGGTGCGTATCGTCTCCAGTCTCGCCACTGGTGCGAAGACCATGTCGAAGTCGACACCCTCTGTTTTTTGGTCGCCTCTAGCCACCAATCTAGCCTTGTACTTTTCAATGGAGCCGTCCTGATGCCTTTTAACCTTAAAAACCCATTTGCATTTTAGAATTTTCTTGTTTTGTGGTTTACTTACCAAGGTCCAAGTATCATTTTCGATCGGGGCGTCATATTCTGTACGTATAGCCTCTAGTCAATCCTCTCGTCTGTGGCTGGATGGATCAGATTCGTTTCGAAGAATGTCTCCTCGTTGCCAGATGATTCTATCTCTCGATCTTCGAGGGATCTTACGTCTCTGTGTTTCTCTATAGTTTTGCTCCTTTTCTGCCATAGCCTATATGCTTTGGCTTCTTCCAAGTAGCCCACTAGTATGAACTCCTTTCCCTTGGGTGCGAATTTATTGTAGCTATGTCTTTTGTTTAATGCGATGACACGGCTACCGAATATACGCATAAATCCTACGTATGGTTTCTTTTCCGTCCTTCCTTCATACGGTGTGTATTCATTCAAGGCCTACGTTGGGCACCTGTTTTTTATGTACGCAGCTGCATTAATGGCTCCTGCCCACATTGGCCTGTAGGAGCATGTTGCCATTTCAACCAATGTTCTATTTGCTCTCTCGGCCACCCCATTTTGTTGCAGTGTATACGCAACGGATAATTCCCTTGTTATTCCTTCGCTTTTCAAATAGCTAGTAAATTCTTTTGACAAATACTCTTTGACGTTATCAGTACGTTGTTTCGTTACCGATTTCCCTGTAATTCTCTCCGCTCTGGATTTATATTCCTGGAATGCCTTGAATACATCGGATTTGTTCTTTAGCATTGCGACTTCAGTATATCTTGTTTTGTCGTCAATGAAAGACACAAAATATCTCACTCCCCCTAGCGAGGTTACGTGCATCGGACTACATATGTCGCTATGTACTGTGACGTGGCAAGTTTTGCCTATGTCCCTCGGAACTGGACGAGAGAGGCCGGGCCGCTCTCTGGCAGTGCCGATGCGTACCGTCCGATTGCGAGCGCTCTCCCTGGGAAATCCGAACCCAGAGGACGAGCATTTACGCGTTTTTGAACGTCGCGCTACTTTGGGCGACGCGAACTTTCAGGACCAAAACCGGGCTCCGGAGGAGCCCGACACCCTATTTCCCATCGGAAGAGGCGCTTTCGGAACCGGCTCGGGAGTAAACTTCGTGCCGAAACAACAAGGGAAAGACAAAGCCAGGGCCAGCAAACCCAGAGACACTGACAAGGAAATGTGGACCAGAGAGTAACATCTTCTCTACTTCGTCGCTGTCTCGCTCGACAAGAAAAGGTCCACGGCCGAAGCGGTCAAGTCTTCCCTCCCTCACGACATGTCGCTGCGACAGCCTGGAAGCGGCAGAAGAGGAAATGCGATTTCCCGAAAGCCAGGGGGGCCCGCGCGACAGGATGCGCTCCTGTAGAAAAATAGCGTGCGATTGGTCCGAGCGTCGCGACGAATGGAAATAGGGCAGGAAGTAGGAGGACGCCTCGCTTCCGCGTTGCTGGGCCGTGCGGAATTGGGTCACTGGGTCGTTGGCTGTCGTGACATATCGTCTAAATTTCTATCATGCGAATTTATAAAGTTAGTACCGCTGCCGATAATAGAAGGGACGAAAAGGACGAGACTGCCGAACAACCGCTACCATCGTACCATACTACGTTCCATCGTTGCCGTTGGTAACCGCCTGTCAGATTCCCATTTTTATCGTTCTCCAGTGATTCATTTCGTGTTGGCTCGGTAACGTTTTCGCGGGTCCTTGTTCGCGTCAAACTACGACGAAACCGTCGTCTTGCCGCGGGGCGGATAGATTATAAAAAGGAAGAACGGTCGTCGGTCGGACAACGAACGTGCCGGGAGTGTAACTTGAATCCGGTCGGCTAGCGGGGGCCGCGTACCCGTCGCAAGTCGGTCATACGACGCCAGTATTAACGCGGAGTCGCGGATTCACGGGGGGCTCGTATCGTTGTCGATTTCGTGATTGTAAATTGTGTGCCGTCTTCGAGACGTTCCCCGGTGGGAGGACGTGGCGGTCCCGTATCGTACGCCGACGGCTAGCAAAAGCGACCCGAGAAAGTGGGCCGCGTTTTCCGCCTGAATTCGGTGATCATATCGTGTACACGCGCGCGAGCGACCGACCTTCCGTCGCCATAATATCGTGATAGCGCCGGCTTGTAAATATCAGCTGGCGGCTCTCACCGGCAGCCTTTCCGTCATCGTCACCGACGAATAAATATTTTACAAGCCGAAATATTGAGTCGTTATTCCGTGAGAAACCTTTCCGCCGCGGGAAATGCCCCATACTCCATCCACGTAGAATCCTGCGCCCATTCTCGAGCTATCATGAGCCTCGCGGGGTGCTCGCGGTTTCGGACGATCTGTTCGCACCTCTTAAAAATATCCTAGGTTTCTTGGGACACTCTAGAGTGCCTGGCGCCCGAATATCGATTCTCTATCGATTGTTTCGTGAAAGTCCGAATCTGCGAGACACCGTTTGTCCCGGCTGGACCACGCATCGCGCGGCCGAGCGTGGCCCAGCTTTTAGCCCGTAAATACCCGGTGTCGCACGCGTTTCCGTCCCTCCGACCGTTCGTGAAAAACCGGCCACATGACAATATATATATATATTTTTTATTATGTATATAATCTATTTCGATATCATTAGGCTAGTTATATGCCAAGGGTATTATTACTAATATTGTTTTTTACATATTTATTATTTTCCTACCTACCTGCAATGTTTGTATTATAAATGTTTCACCGACCCTATACTTTTGGGGAGTCGGAAAACCTATAACTAGCCGGATCTCGATGAAGAAAATGTTGCAAGGATATCGTTTAATCTGTTACCTTTTATTAAATTCGAACAAACGTTGTCGTACGGCTCGTGATCGGGTATCGCCGGTTCTCACGTTCACTAATCGCAAGTCTTCTTTTTTATTGTCCTTGCAGAGGAGATCGCAATCGCCCGCACTATGTCTCTCACAGGGGAGATGACCGCTCAATACAATAACGTTTAACTTTCCCTACAATTCGCGTGTAGTCGCAGAGGAGGTTACAACGGAACGAACTTTCAAATTCGGCAGGGAGCCTATTTACATGTGTCGGTGGGTGCCCCCACCTCTTACATACACGGGAGCTTGCTTCGAGGCAACTCATTGCCGCGTCCTCGTCGAGACGCCAAGGGGGGTATTCGCGGCGTCAATCTATCGCCGGGTACCGTTGAACGTGTCCAACAATAAATCTATTTGGATTTTATTAGATTGTTGTGTGCTAAGGTATTATTACTAATATCTCATGTGACGTGGCAGATTTGCCAACGTCCTCCGCAACCGAGTACCGGAAGACCGGGTCACCCTCGGGCAGGTTAAATGCGAGATGGGCAATGGCGAGCGCTCGCCCTGGGCACGAACGAGACCGGTGGGCGAGCACTGATATTTTTGAGCGTCGCGCCAATTCGTGCGAAGCAATTCTGCAGGACCGTAATCGGGCCCCCCAGGGGGGACCCGAGGCACCCACCCCGCGGAGAAGGAGGAGAAACAAGCAGCGCCGGCGAAAACTCCCACTCGGAAGGGGCGAGTGATTCATGCGGCCCACGAAGGACAACCTGGAGGCGCCGACGAAGACGCGGTCCCGAAACAGGAACCTCAGCTGTCTCGCCGTCGTCTCGTCCGGAGGAAAATCGGATCCGCTTCCGGATAGGCCCGCGTCAATTACCGCAGAAGGAAGCGGCCAATTAACAAACATCGCTGCCGGGAAGCTGAGGAATCGCCGAGCGCCAGGGACCGTCGCGCGGGGCCAGGTCCCGACCGAAAATCTATTAGCGATAGGTCGAATCCTCCACGGGGTAAGAGCGCGGACAGGGGGGACGCTCCGCTTCCGCGTTCCCGAGTCACCGCTCAGAGAGACACTTCTTCGTTGGCTCGAGTAATGGGTAGTCGCGTGGCTTTTGTAAAAGATTGTATTGTGACCGTTTGTGCGACCAAGCTGCCGGAAAAGAGGGACGAGAGAGAGCCGTTGTCCAGCGTTGGCCGATCGTTACTCAGGGTAAGCTTCTGTCCGACTTCCTTTTCGATTAAGTGATTTCTCTCGCGTTGGCTCGGTAAGCGGGTTGTATTCGCGATCGCGTCGCAGAAACTCCGACGTGGTTCCGCGGCTGCCGGTATCCGCAGAATTCGAGCTTCGCGGACGGTGCGAAGCCGTCGGGCAACGTACGCGCGGGGAATATTATTTGGCGGAGGCACAGCCCTATTAATTAATTTGGCGAGGATCCGCGCGTCGTTGAGATTTCACTCGAACCTCGCGTCGTTCCATGGTGCGAGGCCGCTGCGTGCTCTCGTCGTATTTTTGAGAAGTGACGTGCCTGCGAACACCTTTTGACCCGGGTGGACCGCGTTTCGCGCGGCCGAACGCGGCCCGGCCTCCTGGCCCGTAAATACCCGGTGTCGCTAGCGGTTTCTCCCTCCTGGCGACGGCGAAGACGCTGGTCGACGTGACACTCAATATCTATTTTATTTATTATTTTTCTTTTTTATCCCCATTAGGAATTTATTGCTATTTGTTATGTATTGTATTTGGTGAGTAAGTGTATTTTTTAGTGGGTACTAAGTGTTCTAGCCGATATTAATAGTTAATAGATTTTATTTTTATCAAATTTTTTGTTTAGAGAAGATTTTATATATTTTTTTCTTTAAGTTATTCTTTTTTTATCTGTTTGTATCGTTTATTTAAGGGTTGTTTTTGGATATTATTTCCCTGGAGGAATAATTTGTAAATTGGTGTTTATTTGTTTTCATTCTTTTTATTTATTTTTTTTTGGCAGGTAGCTTAAATATAATATACAGACATATAAACATATAGTGTTTGGTAATTTCGGTCGTAAGGTGGCAGCACCGGAACTGACCAATATCGAACGAGATCATACGCGATCATTTTGCTCATAGTTTATTCATAGGTGTATGAATCAAGCTGTTACGATCAGCGAACAATGGCGCAGAGCGTTCCCATTCGCTGCGCTCCAGTACACTAAGTGTTCGCGGCCAATCACCGCCGACTACCGAGGCGACATAGGTGTCGCATCGAGCGATCGATGTCGAAATCGCCATCGACTTCGCGAACATTATCGATCTTTCTAAGTCTTCTTCGTTACACTCGCGCTCTCTCTTAACGTAACCGCTGTCTCGAGCGCACGTGTTCAAGCTCTGTCTCTGAATCTCATCTCTACTGTTTCTCCCTCACCATCTGATTCATCCTTCAGTAAGTGTCTCACCTATTACTCATCACTCATTCTCATCACTATGCTCAGTGCTTTATGAAAGTTCTAAATCAATTCATTTCGTGAGTGTTTTCACCATGTGGCGTCGGTCATTGTGGCTTTGACCATCGCACCTCCTGCTCACGACTCAATTTGCACAACTCATCATCGCGCTCGAATTCACGTTATATTGAGACTGCTCTCCTCATTTATAATTACACTTGATAGCTCATCCACTCATTTGTGGAACAATACTCATCTTGTGGTCAAAAATTCACGTACACTTTGCCAACTCGTTTGTGACCGCATGCTTTCTCAGTATTGATATACTAGTGTTCACTGTGGCTTTTCTCAATTGATCACTGCATTTACTCATATAGTGATAACTTCTCTATTACATAATCATCACTCATCATTGTTCATGCAACAGAATTGATTGCAACCAATTGTATTCACGGCAGTTATCTGGTTTGACAACATCTCAAACATATAGATTGTGTGAAGTTTAACATTTATTTAAAGTTTTTTTTGGCTGAACTGTCTCTTAGAAACCCGAAAATTTTTGATTATTATACAACCAATCTTGTTCATTTCGACGATAACACACGCACGTCAAAGTCGCGAAACCACCTGCTAAATAGCCACGAGCATGCAAAGTTGAGTAATTTGATAGTAATTTTCAGTGCTTCTTCTCAGAAAGTGACAGGTCCCGGGCGTCGCCATATTGGTTAGTAGGGAGCTCCTTGCGTGTAGCGACTCACTAGTGGCGACGCTAGATGGCAACACTAGCACGCAACCTGTGGGGTTTTGGCAATTGGCAGGTTCACCAATTGTCGGTTATCGCCACGACGCATGAACGCGTCGTGGTCACCAGTAGTGGTAAATTACCATCATGTAGATATTGTTCTACACACGAATGTATTTCGGTTTGATGGGATCTACACGTGCAAGGCCCACTCCTTACATGTGGAATGACTCCTTTAAATATACAACACTCACGACGTTTATTATAATGTACAACGTGGCTAATCGTAGAAAACGACGAGTTTAATACAATAGTATCGCGATGATCGGAACAGAACTTCCCGGAACATTCATAGCGAGAGCTGATCACTCGGAGACGCAAAAGAGGCAGAATGTCAAATCGATATGCCGGTTCGAATGCCAGGCAAAAACGTCGACTTAACAGCTTAACGACTTAACGACGACTTGTAATCGGCGACGTGCTCGTGTGTGCAAGCGCGGTGGTCACCACTTCGTGGCGCATGCGCAGTGGTGACACCGACCACACAAACCTGATAGTAGCGCGGGTATGTGAAGGGGAAATTCGAATTTCTAGTTTGACAGTTGTTTGAGATTTTGTCTGGGTTAGGTCTGGGTTAGGCTAAAGAACGGACTGAGAGAGTCTCGGGTATCCCTTGTGGTCAAACGCATTGAGAATAATAGTAAAGTGTGGAATTAAAACAAGAAAGTGTATTGAATTGAATCTAGAATAATTGGTTACCTTACCGTGCAATATAATTGCTGCCGGTAATACTGGTACTGAAAAAAGAAAGGTGGATTAAAAATCAGTGTGAAAATTAAAAAATTAAAAATTTAAATACTTACCAAAGAGTGTACAGCCATCCAATGGACAGGTGCCTCTATTGTGTGAGCTGATGAGAAAATCGAAAGCTATAAAGAAAAGAAAAGATTAATCAACACACGACGGAATGGGAAAATTAATATTGTTAAGAATATTAGAGTTGCTACTCTTGACTTTTGGAAAATATATAAAAGCTTTTATTTTTTAGTTAGACTTATAAATCCCCGGATTTTTCTTTCTAAAATAAAAATTTTGGAGTTTACATGTAAATAGCTAAAAATAGGATAAAATTAGGCTAAGATAGCGTAACAAGTAGAAATAGGCTTAAAATAAAAAGTGTCAATTTGATATGAAACAAAAATTGTTAAAAGTATAAAATCGAATTAAAAAATATTGAGATATGTGTATAAGACCTCTTTGAGGTAATACAAGCAAGTTTTAACGCAAGTAAATGTAGTGATTTTCTAATGGGACGCACCTACGCGCGGTCCGTCCCCCTTGAAATTGGCATTTTGTCTGTGCCGCTTCAAAATGGACATAAATGTTTCAATTGAAATCGACACATTTTTGAATCGGTAAAATTAACGGATAAATCCTAGTTCCTATAGAGAACGAGATAAAAGGAGATGAGAACGGTTTAATTAAAAGTTAAGTTTACATAAATTGAGATTAGTTTTAAGAATCGAGTTTACGTTAAAATAGAGATTAGTCTTAAGAATTTAGACTAGGTTAAAATGAGATAGGATATAAATAAATAAATAAATATAGAATAGAATATAATCATGCAAAATCTAAAAAAGATGCGACTTTAGTAAGATAGGATAGATAGTAAGAAAGAGAAATATGTACACTAAGAAGAAAGGATATCCCAACGAAATGGGATTTGTATATATGTAAATAGTTTATAAATAAGGTAAAAACTCTGAATAAAAAAAGGCTAAAGAACGGACTAAACTTCGCGAACGCGTTGAACGATTGTGGAAACAATTTGACACATTACAGAAACTTATGACAATCAACGTGCGCTTATTTTGCGTCATACCTCACTCATACTGACCGCACCCGTCATGCCTGACGATTCACCAGAGTCAATCAATAACCTTGTTAATTACATGCAATCGCACATCAGATCTTTACAAGCCCTTGACCGATCTTAGGAAGACATTGCTAACGACTTAGTCACGAGCATCACTATTGACAAGATGGGTCCTGACGCACGAAAAGTTTGGGAACAAACCCTAAATGACACGCGCATGCCTAACGAGTAGACATTTTTAAACATTTACGTAACGCTTCACATCAAGGTAAAACATATTCTACACCAACATACGCGAAACCAAAAAAAAATTTGACGACAGCCCCCCTGAACCAAACGGCAGACTACCGATCACGGGCACTGAAACGACATAGAGAAGTTGCGATAGTCTAAAGGTAGATTATCGTCACCACCTGTGAAGGCGCCGCGGACATTCGTGACTACTATTTCCTCGCGAAGGTGCCGGGTATGCAGGGCATCAGACCACAAATCGTATGCCTGTCCTAAATTCATTAGTATGCCGGTTGAAGAACGATGGTCAGTCGTACGAACGTCCAAATTGTGTCCAAATTGTCTGGGAATTAATCATACGCTCGAGGCATGCCAGGCAGGTCGATGTCGTATTTGCGCGGAAAAGCACCATATTAAACTTCACCCAGACCTGAAACAATCGACGAACAGACCTGAAGCATAACTAGATGTACAGGAGACCAACGATCAACAGACGTGGCAACACCGATCCCTTCTATCTAACGGAATAATGAACGGGTTATTAACAACAACAATTCTTTACGTGTTAGATCGTAACCACCGGCCACAAATGTGCCGTACATTGATGGACACGTGTTCAAACGCCAATCTCATAACAAACGAATTGGCAAGCCAATTACAATTACCAACAACCCAACAAACCGCTCATATCGAAGGATTAAATCAATTAAATACAACGACGAACAAGCTCGTCAAGGCTACCATCAAATCGCGACTATCAAATTACACACGCACCCTGACCTTCTGTATAATACCGCGAATAACAGGATTAGTACCCGATTGTCAAATAGATCGAACTATGTTACGCATTCCGGCAAGTCTACGTTTAGCAGATCCGGACTTTCATCGCCCTAGCAACATCGATATCTAATATCCAAAAATCTCAATTTGGGTGGATCTTAGGAGGCGGCATTCCAGTGACGCCAAACTCGAATCGTAAGATTTTTGCTACGCCTGTACAATTCGATTTACAAAAATTTTGGGAAGTCGAAGAAGGGCCAAAAAGGCGTGTCCGGTCGATTTAAGTCCAAGCATGTGAAAATCATTTCGACGCCACTGTTCGATTTCTTGCATTTTTCTTTTTTTATTATAGTTAACTGCCTGCAGCAGGCAATATGCGCACCCCCTTGGCCTTCGTCACCGGACCCAGGTCAAGGGGCAGTAAAAAGGCCCTTTCCCGATTTTTTTGCCATCCTTCGGTATTTAAAAGAATGCTAATCCTCAAGATGCCGAATACGGCATTTGAGGATTCGAGCTGATGGCATTGGGAAAGTGGCCATAAATCCATTCCGAGTGGTCCTCGCGTACCGTCCGCGACGTACGCGAGGGTCCCGGATTCGGACCAGCGGGTCCAATAACCCGCATACACTGTGGGCAAAGTTGCACGCGTTGCACCCCACGTGCGAGCCACGCAGGCACAATATCGCAGCCCTTGGCCTGTGTCACCGTACCCAGGTCAAGGGGCCATAAACGTTGGCCGTCCACTTGGTCCTGCGAAAACACGCAATGCTCCAGGGTCCTCAACAAAAAGCACATTTCGGGAATTTCACTAACAAGCCTTGAGGTGGGGGTTCTTCCTTCTCCAACAGGAAAAGAAGTTCCTCCTCCCTCAAGGCAATTGACCAATGGGGTTGCTTTTTTCCCCAAAAATGGGCTCATGCCCAGAATGTTCGTACCGACAAGTTGACACGCGCAAGAACCCCGGAGTAGAAGCTTTTAATCTCGCGAAGCGCACAGAGCTCTAAAGTCTCTAAACGCTCGAATCGGAGGATCAATCGCACAGTCGAACAGAATCTTTAGCGCAACAGAATCTATCGAACCGTCGAATCTTTAATGGCGCTAGAGTCAGAAAGTTCCCTTCGCGCAGTTCCGTTTACACATAACCACGCCACTGTATCCAATTAAATCAGTTGCACAAGGTTAATTCGGCCGGCAACCGTGTTGTAAATAATATAAATAAACAATTGTTAAACACGCAAACAATTATTTCAACACGACATTTTACAGCCACCATACAACGTCATGAAACCGGTCGATATATCGTAGCATTGCCGTTCAATGATAAGAAAGAACAACTCGGGGAATCACGATCACGCGCCTTAAATAGGTTACTTTCATTAGAAAGAAAATTAGATCACAATCCAGATTTAAAACAGCAATACATAGAAGTACTGAATGAATACATCCCACTCGGACATATGAAACAAGTAGAGTCCACCGACACACCAGGTTTTTACTTGCCGCATCACGCGGTCATCAAGACATCAAGTACTACAACGAAGTAGTATCCGAGTAGTGTTCGACGGCTCCGCGAAATCCAGTTCAAACATATTGTTAAACGACACTCTAATGATCGGTCCTACGTTACAGGATGACTTGGTTGCACTGTTGCTGTGTTTTAGAATGCATGCGTACATAATCACCGGAGACATTGAAAAGATGTATCACCAATTCCTTGTTCGGTCAGAAGACCGCGGATACCAACGAATCTTGTGGCGAGATACCAGCGGTCAGATAGTCACCTTTGAATTGAATACAGTCACTTTCGGACTCGCGTCGGCACCTTATCTCGCCATAAGATGTCTGCATCAGCTCGCGGATGACGAACAACGGAAAAGTCCGGAAGCTGCTGCGATTCTCAAAAGAGACTTGTACGTTGACGATCTACTCACCGGCGCCGAGTCAATTGCAGAAGTGAGGGTTATTCAACGACAAATTACCGCGTTGTTGAAAAGAGGCGGTCTTAACATCCGACAGTGGGCTTCAAACGAACCGGCACTTCTCGCTGGGTTACACAAGGATCTAATTCATCCAAAAATTTTAGGCGATTCAACCTCAATGAAGACCCTAGGAATATCATGGGAAGTACGACGTGACACCATTCGATACTCTGTGCAGTCTATAATGACAAATACAGTCACCAAGCGTACGATTCTTCAGCGATTGCTAAAATTTTTGATCCGTTAGGATCGCTCGCACCCATCACAATTGTAGCAAAGATTTTGATGCAACGGCTCTGGGCATTAAAAATCGATTGGGATGAGTCGCTCCCTGCTAGCCTCCATACTGAATGGATCAACTTCGAGAGAGATTTACAATCATTAAACGATGTCGAATTTAACCGCCACACAAAAATTAAGAATGCAGAACAACTTGAACTACACGGGTTCTGTGCCGCGAGCGAAAGAGCATACGGCGCCTGTTTATACGTGCGAACGGTGACGCGATCTGGATCCAGCAGTGTCAACTTGCTCTGCGCAAAATCACGAGTCGCACCGTCGAGCCAGATCACGCTTAGAATTGTGCGGCGCCGCATTATTAGCTACTCTCTATCAAACAGTACAAGACGCCTTTGTACTTCGCATCAACAAAACATTTTTCTGGACCGATTCAACTATAGTGTTGAACTGGTTAACCAAGCAGTCCGCCACACTAAAGACTTTTGTTGCAAACCGTGTGGCTGATATACAACGAAAAACTGACATTAACTCGTGGCGTCACGTTAAATCTCTTGATAACCCAGCCGATCTCATTTCACGAGGATCAACATCCGCAAATTTCATAAACAACAACCTCTGGTGCCACGGACCAAAATGGCTTTTTGAAAAACAATCGTCCTGGCCAGTATCTCTTTTGATCATTTGCAAGGATATTCCGGAGCTACGAAAAATAACGTGTCTTGTCAGCTTGAGTAATCAAAGCGATGAGATCCTTCGACGTTATTCATGCATACAGAAACTAAAGCGAATCGTCGCATATTGCTTACGTGTCCTGCCGAAATATCGCTATGCAGGACCCTTGTCGGCCGAAGAACTCCAAGAAGCTAACCACCGTATAATCAAATTATTACAAACCACTTCCTTTGCAAATGACATTCGAGAAATAAGGGTCGGTACATTATCAAACAAAAGCAAACTCCAGTCATTGCGTCCGTTTCTGGACTAACGAGGAATACTCCGCGTGGGAGGGCGATTGCAAAATTCCACATTATCTTATGAACAAAAACACCCAATATTATTACCTCGAGGACACCACATCACCAATCTGATCATCCGCGACTCGCACATAAAAAATCACCACGCCGGATTTACAACCACATTGTACGACGTACGGCAATTATATTGGCCGATAGATGGTAAGAATACCACTCGTCACCTCATTCGCCGTTGTGTCAGATGTTTTCGAATCAACCCACCGGAGATAAAATACGTTATGGGAAATTTGCCCCCGCCACGCGTCATCGAGGGTCGACCTTTTGTTAACTGTGGAGTAGATTACTGCGGTCCTTTCTTCGTTAAAGAACGACGCAACAGAAATCGAGCACGGGTCAAGGTCTATGTAGCAGTTTTTTACGTGCTTCGCAACAAAGGCTGTCCATCTCGAAGTGGCCGCGGACATGACAACCGAAGCTTTCCTCGCCGTACTTAAACGATTCAACGCACGACGAGGACTTTGTCGGAACATCCACTCTGACAATGGCACAAATTTCGTTGGAGCAAATACGAACTACTAGAGCTTTATAAGGTTTTAGCAACTGATGAAACGGTACAGCGATGCCTCGCACCGAAGGGTATCACATGGCATTTCACTCCAACACTATCACCTCATTTCGGTGGACTGTGGGAGGCAGCAGTGAAATCGTTCAAACATCATGTCAAGCGCGTTGTCGGCGAATAACTATTTACTTATGACCAATTCAACACGTTTGTCATCGAAGTAGAAGCAATTTTAAATTCTCGTCTACTCACTCCACTCTCATCCGATCCAAGCGATCTGACCGCGTTGACCCCGGGCCATTTTTTGATTGGTGACTCATTAATGCGCTTTGCCGAGACTGATTTTAGCGACACTCCATCAAATCGCTTGTCCATCTGGCAACATATCCAGAAGGTCAAGCGAGACTTCTGGACCAGGTGGCATAAAGAATATATTCATCATCTTACCATCCGTTCTAAGTGGACCAAGGGATCTCACATTTCCTCGGGAACCATTGTCCTCTTAAAGGATGATAATCTTGCACCACTGTGTTGGCATCTGGGCCGCGTGGTACAGGTACATCCAGGCACGGATGGCATCACACGAGCAGTAACAGTTCGAATTGCTATCGGAGTTTACAAGCGCAACGTCAAGAAGCTCCAACCTCTACCTGACCCAGATTCAGGGCCAGGCGATGACATACCTTCAACGTAGTCAAAACGTAAGTCTAACTCTGAGGTTAACCCCTCCCCCCCGGGTTCTATTGTAAGCGAGGGGGTTGCCTGTTGAATACTCGCGTGATCCGGGCACCCCCTCCATAGCTTAGGGATGGGTGTGAGGTTTTAGTGGCTAAACCACCGGGCTGGCGGGCGCTCCGCGCTCCTCCAGGCCGGTGGGAGTCCTACATAACCCCGGCTCCCCTTCAGGGGGGTCGGGATATGCGTAACGCATTTCCTCACATAAAAAAAAAAAAAAAAAAAAGTATACATCCGCCCCCGCTTCATGGTAAAGCCCACTCGGTTCCATAAAAAGGACACCAAACAATGCAATCGGCACTGATTGGGGAAATGCAGCGGCAAGAACCAATCAGAGCTGCTCTTGGACTGCTAAAACCAAAACTTACCCTCTCGCGCAGATAGGAAAACTTGCTCGGAAGGAAACAGCCCCAATCCTCTAAAAAACACGTGAAAAAGATCTATGTAGGCGGCGGTCAGTCTGGTCTAGTACGCGAACGGGAGTCTTTCAGTCGCGCTTACATCAAGTTTTCTAAACTCTATCCCACGAGAGAAGGGACTTGTTTCGCGCAGCTTGACTGATCGCGGAAGACGCTGCGAACTTCCCAACTCCCACTTTACCACCCAACTCCCCACTGTCTTGACGCGCGTCTTCGCATACGCGGTGTCCAGAAATGAAACGCATTAGCATAAAATTATACGGTATAGGAAATCGTGACTATTTGCACGCGTAATAAATTATATATTTAATTTAAATTTATGTATTTAATTTATTTTAAAATAAAAATAAAAAATTATAGAATAAATAGAAATAAAAAATTTAATTATAAAAAAAAATTTTATTAAAAAATTAAAAAAATGAACTGTAAGGAATATTATACGTTACGAAAGAGCCCATAAACCCGTAACCATATAAATATATATCCCTTGGACAGGATGATCGGAGAGGGTGTTCGAATAATACACGTATTGACGGTGAAGCCGTCCGCCAAAGAGTGCGATTTATTAAAAAGGAAGGAAAGGTTTTACAAATTTTTACAACAAATAATTTAAAACTATTTACAACAAATAACTTAAAACTATTTACAAAAAATAACAAAACTGTTTACAAAAAATAACTTAAAACTATTTACAAAAAATAACTTAAAACTATTTACAAACTATTTACTAATAACAGCTCACACGTCGATGTCAGAGTCATCAGACGTGATCAACCACTCGCCGTTCTCTTCTAAAACAGAATCTGTTGTCCGGTCGAGTTGTCGGAACCTGTTTTCCTCCTCTATTGCGTGCCGAATGAAATTTTGTCAATTTTCGACGGACACGTCTTGAATGGCTTCATCTACAAGCTGACGGACATTTGCCAACTTGTAGGTCGTATTCCGCGCTCTAATGAAAGTTTTAATCTTTTCCCATGCGAGTTCAATTGGATTAAGCTCGCAATGGTAAGGGGGAATCCGTACGACGGTATGTCCATGCTCTTTAGCATATTCGTCGACAACATAATTTTTACCCGCCTGCTTATACTTTTCCGCGATTTCCAAAAGTTCGACTTTTACATAATCGTCGGATTCCATGGTATCCCCCTTACCATGCAGCCATTGGAGAATATCATCCTTTCTCCAACTGATATTTGGATATTTCTCCTTTTGAACGCTGAGATAGGGAGCATTATCCATGACAATGACTGCGCTATCACGCAACATGGGCAAGAATTTCTTAAACCATTCAAGGAACGTGTCCCCGTTCATTTCGGTATGGTAATCTCCGGAATGCTTTTGGGCCTCGAAACAGAGGAGGGCCCCAGGTAGAAACCCGTCTTCTGACCCGACGTGAGCTATTATTAGGCGTTTACCTTTTCCGAAGGGGGGCAGGGATCCCGGTTGTGAGCTGCCTTTCTTCGGCGTCCCTTGGGCAGCTGACGGAGGTATCCAGCCATAGCTTGCGGACGCAATCCCCGGCGTTGTACCACGTCTCGTCCAGGTAGTAAATTGGACGTCCTTCTTCCCGTAGCGTCCTTATCGTTTGTATGTATCTGTTAAACAAAAAATGTTTTTAAGTAATGAGGATAGAGACTGTGTTAAAAATGAACATTAAATTATAAAATATGTACAATGTATAATGTATTATATAACATAATACATTGTACAATGTATTATGTTATATAATGTTTTTTACAAAAAACATTTTCATATATTATTTACCTTTGCCGCCAAGTAACGATGTACTCCTTGTCGATCAGTGCGCTGTTCCGCTTCCGTTGTATGAACTTGAACTCCATCCGTCCAAGTAGCCGGTGCAGACTCGATCGGCTGAACGATGGTAGATTATCATCGTTGTTTATAGCGATCATTATCTTGTTGAGATTGGGTATTTCCCGTCTCACCCAAAAGTCGTGCACTTTTCTCCTTATGGCTAAACTATCCACTTCCGATGTCCTTTCCAGGATATTGAGCCGACGCTTCTTCTTGTTAGGAGATGTTACAGCGCCTGTCGATTTATACTCCGCTTTGTCTTCTTTATAGTATTCTTGCCGATCCCTGTTTGCTCCGACATAAAGCTAATCATTTCCGCGTTTTCCTCTTTCAGTTGTTTGAAGAGATTTATAATCATCTCTTTCTGGCCAGATGAAACGAACTAAAAACAGAAAAAAGATTTGAAATAAAGATTTTTAATTCATTAAACAGCAAAATTTCGGAGCTTCGAAATTTGAAATCTCTACCTTCTTAAGAAAGTAACAGTCCTAATACACAGGCTCACGGAAGTATTCGTACGGCCTTTAAACGTGTAAAAAAATTTTCGAAAAAAGTACTTCAAATTAAATGCAAAATTACATGCAAAAATAAAAAAGGCACTTTTTAAAAGCCGTAAAAATACTTTCGTGAGCCTGTGTATGTAATCGAAATGCATTATTAATATGAATAATGCGAGCTTACCTTTCCTTTTCGATTTCTCTTGCGAGGAGATAAATTAGAAGGCCCTGGTTTCATTTTCTTCAACAATAACCACTTTATCAGTTCACTTTAAATCACTTTAAATCACTTGATTCAAAAACGCGGGAAACGTGCGTCAACGTCCGTTATAACGTTCACCCGGTAGAACAATGATGAGGTAGTTTGCGGCGCTGCAGCGCGTGGCGTCGCTTCAGTGCCACTGCGCGCATGCGTTGTGCATTGGGAGTACAACGAATCAGGGGGAAGATGCGCAGCGAACAACGAAAACTGGTCGCTGCGCAAGTCCTTTCTCTCATGGGAAAGAGATTAGTTAACATCTCGTGCCTTGTTAAGCAGTTTCAAGAGTCCGCGAAGATTGCAAACTTTCCTGTCACGTCGGATTCCTGGTCGCACGAGATAGGGAATAACCACGCCTAATCGCACTTCGGACCTGGTCGCACGAGATAAGGTTCCTCGAAGTCGGATCGCACGCGATCCAACGCCTCTCACCACGTCGGACCTGGTCGCACGAGACGAGGATCCACGAAGTCGGATCGCACGAGATCTCAGCGTCTAAGGCAAGACCTGCTAGACGAGCCTTGCTGACGAGTCCACTAGCAGGTCTGGAACGAAAGGCGGTCTTCTCACCCACAACGGTGATCGACACAACATAAACAATCAGTTACCTAAAATTAATTTGGCGGGTAGCAAATTCGGCGATAGTGAAATTGACGTTTCCGCGCATGTTTGAAATAAACAGAGAATGTAAGTAGATAAAACAACGGTTCGCGTGTCGTGCAACACTATCGTGAATAAACACGTTGCATAGTCCAAAGGCGAACCATGCGTATTGTATCATTGGTTTAAAAATTATTTATAATTCAAAATACAATTGTATGCGTGAAATTTAATCGATTGAAATTAATAATATAAATATACAATGAAAAACATAATAAAATTTTTAAGAAATACATTCGTCAGCAGGATTTGAACACTGGTCATTCGCCTTAAAACTTGGCACGCTAACGCCGCGCCATACGGTCTCTTGTAGTAAGGCAGACAAAATGCTATTTTATACAGGAGCTATGAAACTTTAATCGTCAATATCTCGAAAACTATTGAGTATCTGCCCCTATAATGGTATATATTCGTGAACATGAGAACGAGATCTACTAGTGTGCAAAATTTCGGCACAATCGATGACCCGAAGGTCGCGGCCTCCCCTTGTTAGTCAAATCAAAGGGTCTCTATGTGAATTGCCTTAATGAGGATGTAACGGTCGTACGTCGCGAGTCAGCTCGCGGTCGCGACGGGCCTTCCCTCTGAATGCTCAGAGTTTGCCCAGGGTCGTGGGAAGGGTTTCGAAAAGATGAGAGACGGATTCCCGTAATAGTCGTCTTTATTGTACAGGGTGTATAAAAATTATATGTCATGACCATCACAGCGCGATTCTACACCTCATGATCGGTGAAGATCTGTTAAAAAAACTTCCCGCAAAATTGTCCTTGACGGACTTTTTTAAGGTTTTGAAGGTCAAATTTTTTTTATGATTGCATTGTGTTCTACTCATCGAAAGGATAAAAAGTGTCAAAGGAACCATAGGTCGAAACCCAATCGTTCTCTCAAAAACCAATGTTAAATGTTCGATCATTCTTAAACTCACTTTATTCTAATGTTTTCAAAGCTTTCATAGATAACATGTTTTAACGACGCAGTGGGAAATGACTCTTTAGCTCGGGAAATGTATGGTAATTCAGTACAGTATAACGGAAGTCTACTACGTCCAGCAGAAGTTCCAGACCGGTGAGATTTTCAGGGAGTTGATCAGTAGTTTCACGACCAGAAAGTAATAATTCGTCATTTATCTACACATCAGGAAACACGACGACCGTAAAGACGAATTGGTTATCGTTTTCGCTTGTGCTGATGTATTGAATGACTTTACATGACAGTGCCAGTGACATGTTTCGAACTCGATGGATAGGACGGAGACCTGCTTCACATTTGTGGCATCCTCGTTCGCCAGATTTGACACTCCCGGACTTTTTTCCTTCCTTTTTAGTGTTATTGGTCGTCTACGAGTGAAATCAAATATAAGGTAAGAATGAGAATAAAAAATAATTTTGTGTAAAAGTAATTTTTCGGTTTCTTTACCTCTACGATTTCTTTGTCTCCTGTTTCTTCGACGAATCCACAGGATAGCACCGTCTTGATTTATAGATCTTAAAAGTCGTGCTTGTGCACTAGCCTCGATATGGCCACCATTTTGGTCAAGGCAATTTCTTATCCTCACTTCCATATTATTCCTCCATTTATTACCAATGTTTGGTATGGATCGGAGATGTTGGAACGCCTGTTCGATTCTACGTTTTAGTTCATGCACATTTCGAATTTCTGTGGCTGAACGATAGACACGTTCTTTAACTGCTCCCCAAAGAAAAAAGTCCACTGGTGTCAAATCTGGCGAACGAGGAGGCCACAAGTATGGAGCAGGTCTTCGTCCTATCCATCGAGTTCCAAACATTTCATCCAAAAATTGACGGACTGGTCGGCTATAATGAGGAGGAGCACCATCATGCATGAAGTAAATGGAGCGACGCCTGTGTCGTGGTATAATTTGACGTAGTTCATTCAAGAGGCGAGTCCGCAACAATCGCAGATATGTTACACTTGTTAGACGTGGTAAATAAATAGGTCCAATAATATGATTTCTAATCATTCCTGCCCATACGTTAATGGTGAAACGTCCCTGATTATACCTTTGAATCATTGCGTGTGGATTTCTGTAATCCCAAATCCTTGCATTTTGTCGATTCAGAATGCTACTGCTAGAAAAACTGCTTTCGTCTGTAAATAGCACATTCTTCAAGAAGTCTGGCTGACGTTGTAATTTATGTTTTATCCACCGACAAAAACGTCGACGTGCGGCACGATCATTTGACCTCAATGCTTGAACGCGATGAATTCGGTAAGGTCGTAAACCTTCCTCACGAATTATTCGTCGGACTGTCATATGATTTATTCCTACTCGACGAGCTATCCCACGTAGACCCATTAACGGAAAAGCACGAGCAAGGGCGACAACTTGTTCTTCTCGATGCCAATGGATGCGGGGTCGACCTGCTCCACGATGTGTAGATAAATGACGTAATATTACTTCCTGATCTTGAAACTGTTGATCAAGCCGCTGAAAATCTCGCCGATCTGGCACTTCTGTTGGACGTAGTGGTCTACCGTTATTTCGCACTGAATTACGATATATTTCCCGAGCTAAAGAGGCAACGGACCTTTCTTCGGCGATTGTCAACAAGACACTAACAATAATAATCCATTCGCGATTTGATCGCTGTTTACTTTGGATACACATGCAAATGTAAACACATGGTAACAGTGAAATCTCTCCAGCAGTTTAGTTAAACTTTAACATTGGTTTTTGAGAGAACGATTAAGTTCCGACCTATGGTTCCTTTGACACTTTTTATCCTCTCGATGAATAGAACATAATACAATCATAAAAAAAAATTTGACCTTCAAAACCTTAAAAAAGTCAGTCAAGGACAATTTTGCGGGAAGTTTGTTTAACAGATCTTCACCGATCATGAGGTGTAGAATCACGCTATGGTGGTCATGACATATAATTTTTATACACTCTGTACGTGTTGTCGTCGGCGAGGTTTCCGGTCGGTAGCGGGAGTTCCTCCTCCTGCGGTATAAATCAACAGTAGAGGAAGGTGAAAAACAGACCTCGTTTCTGCCGCAGTTACAAACAGACGGCGGACGGCGGCGTTCGGATGCGCGATGGCGCTCGAATGCGCAGCGTACGCCGGCCCACGGAGGGCGGGGGCGCTCGTATGCGCGGCGACGCTTGAATGCACGGCAGGCGCGGTCCGGGGGCGATCCCGTTATCCGTGGACAGGGGCACCTGTACCACGTCGGGGATTGTCGACGGAGCGGTTCGTCACGGCAGCGACGGAGACGGAGCAGTCCGAGGGCGATCCCGTTATCCGTGGACAGGGGCATCTGTACCACGTCGGGGATCGTCGACGGAACGGTTGGTTCTGACGGCGGCGGAAGCGAGAGCGACCCGGGGGCGATCTCGTTGTCCGCGGGCAGGGGCACCTGCACCACGTCGGAGATCGTCGGCGGAGTGGCTGGCCGCGTCGGCGACGGAGACGGAACGGTCCGGAGGCGATCCCGTTATCCGTGGACAGGGGCACCTGTACCACGTCGGGGACCGTCGACGGAACGATCGTCGCGGCAGCGACGGCGAAGGGCAGTCCGGGGGCGATCCCGTTATCCGTGGACAGGGGCACCTGTACCACGTCGGGGATCGTCGGCGGAGCGCCTGGTCACGTCGGCGACGGAAGCGAGGGCGACCCGAGGGCGATCTCGGGTCCGGGGGCACCCGTACCACGTCGGAGATCGTCGACGGAACGATCGACTTCGGCGTCGGAACAAGTTGTGGCGGTACGGACGTTGCTTTCGGCGGGGAGTGTCGGGGGCGGCGAGGCTCGGTGTTTGCGTTACGACAGCCGGCTCGTGTCGAAGCTCTGAGAAGAGCTGCCCGGAACGAACTCCGTCGAAGCTCGCTTGCTGGGCGCCTTATATAGCTCGAGCGCCGCGAGCACGGACCACGGAGAGACACTCGCGTTCCGCGAGTGTCGCTCGCCGCTGATTGGCGCGCCGCTGCTCCGCGCTCTGATTGGCGCGCTCGCTGGTCCGCGAACGTCTATAAATATACTCGCAGTCGGTCGCCTCGTCTCACTCGACTCGCGATGCCGACCGTAGCACGGAGCTCTGCTTCGTCGCAAGGATAATCACAAAACAAGCGAATGCCGATCTACGATGTGTAAGAAATGTATCAAAAGGCATCATACGATGCTTCATAGAGACAATCAATTTGGAAGTCCCAATATATCCGTTCAATCAAATATTAACTGCTTGAGAACCCAGTTTCCATCGGAAGTTTTTCTAGCTTCAGCAGTTGTTAATATTATTGACAATTCAGGCAAACCTCATCCTTGTAGAGTATTACTTGATTCGTATTCACATGCTAACTTGTTGAACCAATAGGTTCGCTAACAAACTTCGTTTCACACAACAAAGAGCAGAAATACCGTTGTCTGGCACAAATAATATGTCCTCTACAATAACTAGTCAGCCTACAGCAACAATTAAATCGCGAATTAACAACTTCATCAAAAATTTAACATTTCTTATCGTTGATAAGGTATCACAAAGGAAGAAATGCTAGAAACAATATTGATCGCTTTGTAAGCGGGGAGACGTGAGGGGGACATGTCCCGTCGTCGATCGTCAGTCGTCTAAACAATTATGTTAATATAAAAGGCTTCACGTGTTTTGGAGTATGTACAACGTTTCACTTGTTCGAACAAGAAGGTTTTTGTTTTGGAGCAGCTCCACTGGGGACAGTGCCAGCCGCGACGCCGTACATAGAAGACGTATTAAAGTTCGTTCGTTTTTAACCGGCATTCCCATCAGTCAAATCCCTTTCCCATATCCTACAGCTTTGCGTTAAATATACCACGTAACTTGCCTTTAGCAGATTCACGATTTCACGAATCATCAGAAGTAGATGATCTGCTAGGTGCACAAATATTTTGGGATTTACTATCCATTGCATGACTCTAAATCAGAACAATGTAAAACTGCATAAAACACAATTAGGTTGGGTAGTCGCAGGAGAAGTTGTTTAATTGCCCGTGGTTGATCCAAAATGATCGTTCGGACCTTTGATAGATATTTACACGCAACGTGTCGACTAAGGAAAGGCGTGTCTTCGGTCGAGAAAAAACGAGGGTTTTCTATGGCAACAGTGGACTGTATTTTTGCAATGTAAGTTACAAATTCGCGACGTGCTATGTACAGTGTTGGAACCCAATTGAGGGAAGTCCCAAGCGTAGCCGAACGCAAGGCCCAGGACTCCCCACTATCTTTGGATTTTTCTCCCTTCCTAAACTCGAAATGTCTCCTGGTTGGTAAATGAAAAAAAAGGGGGTGGACGGCGACGAAAGCTCAAGATGGGCCAGAAGTGCAGCATGGAGGACCGAGGACATCTGGAAAACCCATAAAAAATGCTAAACGTTGCCAGGGTCTGATTCTTGGGAAATCCGGCAACCCTGGCAATCAGCACGCACGAGGAAGGACAAAGCAGAAAGGGCTCTGGTATTTTTATGGCATGGGCCTAAGCAATTTCGAGGGTTGCCGTTACGCCTTGAGATGGAAACGACTGGGCCATAGCCCAAATTACGGTGACAAGGCCACTCCGTACCTAAAGCTAAAAATTCTACAGTGAAGCATCCCAAGAGCGTAAAGCAATGCCCATGCCATCACCAGATGCCCTAAGCTGGCCTCAACAGAAGTAATTAGCAATAACAAACATAAGACCGTTACATGTTGTATTGTAAACGGTCTTGGTCGACCAGGAATTACACGAGTATGCAAGAAAGAATGTTTGTATGAGTGTACAGAGAAGGAATTGCTGAAATGGAAGGATTGAAAGGGTAAGGATGTATGACTGTAACGGCTGGATTTGAAAGTGAGAACGAATGGACTGTATGAAATAAGTAAGGATACTCAGATCTACAATAAGTTAACTGTATTTGCACTGAATGTTACAAATTATCAATGATATGTACTAAGAGCAATAAATGAACTGTTGAAATGAGGTTTAATTTGATGTGAATTGACTAACAGGCGATGACGTGCGATCAGCTGAGCGGATTAGCGCGAAGAGAGGGAGACGACCGTTCTCTCTCTCTTTTATTGTCTCGATCCTTCTGGAAGTCCGTCACGCGCCGGTGGTTCCGGTTGATCGTTCGGGAGCATTCCAGAAGGATCGAGAATGAGTCTGGGCCAATCGCGCGCCTGGCCTGTTCCCAGGTAGCATCGTACGTCCATGGGACGTCCGTTTTAGGTACCGTTTACGTCCATACGTCCTATGTCCGTTTTGTATGTCCCACGGACGTCCCTGACACCTAAATTTCGGACGTCCCACGGACGTCCGTTTTTTACGTCCTAAGGACATCCGTGGGACCAAAATTTCGGATTTCCCAGGGACGTCGTTTTTTTCGTTTTAAGGACATGCGTAGGACCTAAATTTCGGACGTCCCAGGGACATTAGTTTTTTCCGTCCTAAGGACATCCGTAGGACTTCAATTTCGGACTTAGAACTTCAATTTTATATCTCGTCGGAGTACTCAGTTTTTACGCGTGAGACATATATGAATACCTATATATATATTCGAATTTCCTCATGTATTTCGAATACCTTAATGATATGTATATGATATATATATTGTCACATTGCCCTTTTTCTCGCCGGGATGATGATCTCGGGCAAGGGGCAACTCCGAGGTTTTACAGGCCCGGGGGGCCGGGCCGCGCGCGGCCGTGCGCTCGCGGTCCCCTCGGGACAAAATCGGGATCCTCGGAGGCGTACTCTCTGCCGCGTACTCTTACTTTTCGGGCGCCAGGTACCGAAAGGGTACCGATAATGGTTACTCGGCGTAACCGCTCTCGCGGGCGCCTCCGAGAATCGGCGTGATTTTGCAGGGAATGGACTTTACCAAGGTTCGGACACGGGAGGAAAGCGGGGACAGCCCTCACGGCAGGGCGGATCGCGAGGTTACAGAAAAATACAACCGGTGGGGCTCAAACTAGCGTTTATTGCGCGTCAGGGGTTACAAAACGGCGGCCACGTGGCCGCACCCGAGAGCCCGCGCTCTTCATACAATGAATCGGACGATGAAGATGTCCCCAGAGCGCTCGGTTGTCGATTTTACAATTTACGCACGCAGCTGGTCGGCGCGATCCGATTGTTCGGGACTGTCGCGACGGCTATCCGGTACTTCTCGCTTGCGCGGTTCGATGGTATCGCGATTCGTATTCGGCGTCGATCGTCCTTCCGACGGAACGGTCGGACTTCCGCGTTTCGCGACCTGCCCTACGCTCTCCGCACGGTCCGCGTCGCGTCTTTCCCCGAGGAAATCTTCCGGCTCTTTTATTACGCGCGATCTCGTTACTCTCACAGCATCGGTACACCGATGCGAGATTCCGCGGTCGAGACGAGACGCGCCTCGACTCGCGCTTCCGACGGAAGACGTTACACAAGGCAACGCCGTCGGGTATCTTCGTTATACCGGGCCACTTCGCGATTAATCAAATGTAGGCGACCACTGTCCGACTTACCGCTTCCGGTCCGCCTCGCTGTCCGCTTCCTAATTCCGTCGGATGCGTTCCGGGGTCCGTTTCGTGAGTCCCGTAAGCCTTGGACATTTCCTGGACGGGCGGCCTGGTTGTTGGTGGCACACACTCACGGTAGCCTCGCACGGTAGTCGCGAGATTTTTGGGTACTAGTACGGTACGCGACGGTACTCGGTATCGTACGAAAAAACTGCGGAAACCGTTTTCGTGATCCTTCGCGAAAAGCCGAAACGACAGTGATCGCCTAATTACCGCTACGCGGCGCGTCGCGGTTCCTTTCCCCCCACTCTCGGTGCCTAGGGCACGGCGCTACTTGTCGCAGCGGCCTAGTGCCCTCTTCCGCATTCCGCTCGGACCTTCTCCCGCTTGGTCCTTGGGCCCTGGACCGGAAACCTTGATGACGGCCGCTTCCCGACCGGGGGCGTTTAACCCTGCCCCTGAGCATCGCCGCCCCATCTCTACGAGCCCCTTTCGTCGTATGATGAGCCGGTGTCGAGGAGGTATTCTTTTGGGTCAGCTGTTCCGACGGGGGGGGCTGCTCCTCTCCGCCGGCGTCTCCGGGTTGATCAGCCCGTGAGCGACGATCCCATTTCTCTCACCCACGCGCGTGGGAGTTTCCTTATCTTTTCCGGGCGTCCTTGCGGCGGGTATCTCTCGAGCCAGTGGTGGGGGTCGCGCGCCCTTCGCGCGAAGCTGAAAATGTGGCCGTACTCGGCACGCGTAACCAAAATATGAGCCGAAATTCGCGGTTCTTTCGTAATTCCCTCGAGGAAAGCGCTTTCGGATTCGTTCGTTCGCGGTTCGGTCCCACACGGGCTCATCGGAACGTTATTCTGGAGCGTGTGGTGACGTCGCCGCTGTGCAACGTCACAATATATATATATATATATATATATATATATATATATATATATATATATATATATATATTATAATAGTTAAGAGCTAGAGAGCGGATCTTTATACAAAATAAAACATTTGTACTTGAGTTGCATCAAATAACAGAAGTAAAATAGGCATTTGTTTTCTTAATTAATATGTTGAATAGATCAAAAATAATATAACAGTATATAGTATTTTTTTTTCTTAAATTTAAAAACGCCCAGTGGCTCAAGTGATGAGGCTCGCGGTTACAACTCTTGTGATCCCGGGTTCGAATCCCCCCGGCACCTTTGAGGTTTTTTCTCAAGTGATATAAAAAAACGTGACACACCGGGATGGTTCAGAATCAACCATAATAAACTGTAGGTCCAATACGATGAATATTATTTAATAAAAAATAAAAGAAATAAAAAAAATAAATGGAAGGTGGAAAATGCTGGAGCATTGTTAATGGAATTATAACCCTGAAGGGAATAATTAACAATAACGTAACCTACAGTATTTTCAAATTTTCATAATTTTTTTTATTTACTGAAAAATTCCACATACGTCCCAGGGAGGTCCCAGATAGGTCCGCACGGGACGTCCTATGTACGTCACACTTTGTAACACGGACATCATTCGGACATTTCTGGGACGTATATCGGACATATATCGGACATATCTCGGACATACGGACATGATTCGGACGTCCCTGGGACATACGAAGGTCCGACTACGGACGTATTTAGGACATCCATCAGACATCCGAGTGCTACCTGGGTTACCCGCGCGAGTCTCATTGTCAGACTCTAATGACGCGTGAGTTGGCGGGATCGCGCTCGCCGTCGCGTGATTCGCGGGTCGAGACACGTCACGCGTTGGGCAATATGGCGCTCGCACGCGCCAGTCTTGAACAATGTAATGTATTATAATTACCAATTCGTTGGAACAACAAATTTCTTCTTTCTGTGAAGGGTAGCGGAGGGTAGCGGCAAGTATATTGTAAAACTTCCATTTAAGAATAATATTCACCAATTAGGAAAATCACACCCATTAGCCTTTAAAAGGTTTGAAAGGTGGGAAAAAGTGCCAGTGGTACTTATTGATACATCTATTGCTTTATTTCTTTAGGAATTATTATTCATTTTGAATTAGCAATGGATAACCAGGTCTCCATACCAGTGGAAGTTACTACCACCACCACGGAACAGATGAAGAAGAAGAACCGTCCTAGGGGGTTGGGGTCGAAGCAGAAGAAGCAAGAGATATTCACAAGGAAGAAGAATGCTTCTGAATTAGTTGCAGTACAAGAACGCGGAATTAATAGATTGAGAGAAAAGTACTCAACTTTAACAACATGTGACTCGTTGCATCCGTTAGATGATAAGTTGATTCGAGAGTTGATCAACGGTGATGATGTCAATCAACCACCCCTGGAAGTTCTGATATTTACTGAAGTTATTCCTGATCTTGTACAAGAGACAGTCGAAAGGAAAACAAACGAAAGGAAAAGCTGCCCCTGGGGTACCACTCGGAACGCTTGACCACAGGAAACATCCCCGGGGAAAAGGAAAGGAAAAGGATCTCGATCCCGAGCCAAGCAACTCGGAGGCGCCGACGAGGGACCACCGGACCTAGACAACATCAGAAGAATCGTCCCGTCGACGTCTCGCCCCGCAATTTCGAAGGTCCACCGGCGGAGCGGTGCGAGCGATCCTGGAATGTCACCGGACATTCCCGGTTGTGGAAACACAATCGTTAGGGAAATCGGGAAAACGCCATTGGTCAGGGGCCCTCCTGTCGAGGTTTAGCCCTAGTACGCCATCTTAGCGCGAGCGACAGCTATTGGTGGGCGAAACAACTAGAAAAGTGGGGGACGCCTCGTTTCCGCATTCCCGAGTCACCGAAATTCCGCAGACACTGGTGCGTGCGCCGTAGTTCCGTCCGGACATACGGTACCAGTCTCATCACGACTGTCATATCAATTTCGTATTATCGTAGTCACGTGTGACACCGTGCGACGAAAAGGTTCCGGCGAAGCGGCTAGCTGTGGTAAGTACTAACCAGGCTCTCTCGCTATTATGTTTTGACATCGGAACAATCATTACTATCATACATTCTTCCGTTCGCGGAGTGTGGCTCGGGTCGCGTTAGTGTCGGTTCTGATCGAAGGATCATAGATCGACTTTCGTGAGACAAATAGTGTACGGTAATTTCGATGTATTTCACGTATGTTTCCACAGCGTTTCCTTAGTGAGAGCGACGAGCGTATTCCCCAATTGTTGTGAATCTCGCGTGTCCGACGACCTTGTACGCGCCGCGCACAGTCCCGAGAACTCTAGCCGTCGGAAACATCTCCATCCCGCGTTCGGCCTAAAAATCCGGAAGTTTGTCGACGCGAGTTGCTAGAATAATTCCGTAAATCGCGTATCACACCCGGGATCGGCGCATCTATGAAATTTCTGTAATAGCCCGACTAGCCGGCTTCGTGCCGATTCTGTAACGCGAACCTGCTCGCTTCTTACGCGCAAGCAATCCTTTGTAATACCGCGCGTAATTCGACTTTCCGTCTGACGGTCCTCCACTTCGAATGTCGTAATAAACATCGTCGAGCCAAATCGAAGACTGAAATTAGTACTGTCACGTCGCTGGTTTTTCACGAACCGTCAGAGGGACGGAAACGCGTGCGACATTTGTGCGGTATTTACGGGCGGAAGGCCGGGCCACGCTCGGCCGCACGATGCGTGGTCCACCCGGGACAAACAGTGTCTCGCAGATTCGGACTTTCACGAAACGATCGAAAGATATTCGGGCGCCAGGCACTCTAGAGTGTCCCACGAAACTTAGGATATTCTTAGGAGGCGCGAATGGATCGTCCGAAACCGCGAGCACCGCGCGAGACTCTGGATAACTCGAGAACGGGCGCAGGATTCTACGTGGATGGAGTATGGGGCATTTCCCGCGGCGGAAAGGTTTCTCACGGAATAACGACTCAAGGTTTCGGCTTGTATGACATTTATTTGGTCGGTGACGATGACGACAAGGCTGCCGGTGAGAGCCGGCAGCGGATATTTACAAGCCGGCGCGATCTCGATATTATTGCGACGGAAGGTCGGTCGCTCGCGCACGTGTACACTGGTCGTTTCGTTTCTAGGCGTCGAATTCGGCAGTTTTAGATGGTCGCAATTTTTCTAACAGGTGTACTCGATACGATTACCGAATTCCGGTGGAAAACACGGCATACGATGCGGGACCGTCACGTCCTCCCACCGGGGAACATCTCGAAGATGGCGCCCAATTTCTAATCACCAAAATCGGCAACGATACTAGCCCCCCCGTGAATCCGCGACTCCGCGTTAATACTGGCGTCGTAAGACCGTCTTACGACGGGTACGCGGCCCCCGCTATCCGACCGGATTCACGTTACACTCCCGGCACGTTCGTTGTCCGACCGACGACCGTTCGTCCTTTTTAATAATATAACCGCCCCGCGGCAAGGCGACGGTTTCGTCGTAGTTTGACGCGAACAAGGTACCCGCGAAAACGTTACCGAGCCAACACGAAATGAATCACTGGAGCACAAATCTTATGGAAACCTGACAGGCGCTTGCCGACGGCAACGACAGGACCGCAGCAGCTAGTTGGCAATCTCGTCCTCGTTCGTCCCGCAAAGTTCGGCAGCGGCACTAACTTTTTGATTTTCGCACGATAGAAATTACGACAATATGTCACGGCAGCCAACGACCCAATGACCCAATTCCGCACGGCCCAGTAACGCGGAAGCGAGGCGTCCCCCTAGTTCCTGCCCTATTTCCATTCGTCGCGACGCTCGGACCAATCGCGCTCTATTTTTCCGTAGGATCGCATCCTGTCGCGCGGCCCCCCCCTGGCTTTCGGGAAATCGCATTTCTTCTTATGCCGCTTCCAGGCTGTCGCAGCGGCATGTCGTGAAGGAGGGAAGACTTGACCGCTCTGGCCGTGGACCTTTTCTTGCCGGGCGAGACAGCGACGAGGTAGAGAAGGTGTTACTCTCTGGTCCACAGTTCCTTGTCGGTGTCTCCGGGTTTGCTGGCCCTGGCTTAGTCTTTCCCTCGTTGTTTCGGCACGAATTTCTCTCCCGAGCCGGTTCCGAAAGCGCCTCTTCCGATAGGAAATAGAGTGTCGGGCTCCTCCGGAGCCCGGTTTTGGTCCTGAAAGTTCGCGTCGTCCAAAGTAGCGCGACGTTCAAAAACGCGTAAATGCTCGTCCTCCGGGTTCGGATTTCCCAGGGAGAGCGCTCGCAATCGGACGGTACGCATCGGCATTGCCAGAGGGCGGCCCGGCCTCTCTCGTCCGGTTGGGAGGGACGTAGGCAAAACTTGCCACATCACAGTACATAGTGGTCTCCTGGTCTCACACCGATATAGCCAAGCCGGTATCGGGTTACATTGCTCGGCGGCCGAGGCCTACCGAGTTTCACGGCCCCTCACGGGGTATGCCCATCAGGGGAATGGGTAGGCGACGTGACGATTATCGTTTAGATATTTTAGACATTTATCGATGAATGCATGGTCTGTATGCGGTGTACACACTTGCGAGTGGTACTGCCATGTTGCACGGTATTTGGAAATACCGAGGCATTCCTTAGGCCCGGTAGGATTTATGGTAAGGTCTTATCCTACGTGAGGCCCTGAGTGAAGATTTATGGAATAAAAAAGAACCGTCGATGGACGTCAGCAGACGACCACGTTGGGTTCTCCCGCCATCAACCGTCGAGGGGATATTTTATTTTTAGATTATATTAAGTTTAGAAAGGTAACTTGGGACCTTGTGCCTCAAGGATCTGGCCACGGAGTGGGAAAGGCGAGGGTGCCTTCCGGTAAGAGGACTGTGATTGACCGTTCAGCACTTACCATAGAACTGTACAGAGACAAGCTCTTTCTTCACTCTTAGCAGGAAAAACTCGAACAGACCTGTAAAGTTTGCACAAAACATAAAAAACGTAGCGTACCAACTTGGGAGTGCAAAAGATATAAAGTTGCATTACATGTACCACTATGTTTTGAAAGATGTCACACGATCGAAGATTATTAAACTTTTATAAATTTTATCAAGACGCTAATAATATAAAATATGTGTTTATTTGGAAATTGTAATAAAAATGTTATTTTATACATTATTGTAAGGGTCGCCGACAGTATGTATGTGTGTGCATTTGCCGATCGAGACACATGGTCGCGGCGACTGTCTAAAGCTGCTGAAGCTGCGGCATGAAGCTGTAAAGCGGCTCGTGGAGATGAGCGGCACCTTTTTGAGTAGTTTCTGCCTATAAAAGTGAGCCTCGATGGCAACGAGAAGCCAGTGGTCGCACGACTTCGAAATAAAAGACATCCTTGACGTGTAACTTACCTTACAAACTTCAGAAGTGGGATTACTTGAACAAAAATTAAGTGATTTTAATGGGTATTAACATGCGACCTTCGCCTTAAATTTTTCTCTTCGGTACGTGTGTATATGGCATAATTGAGTGACAAAATTGTGAATCCAACCGAACTCAAAGTTGAGCAGTTAAAGTAAGCACTACAAGCAATGGGACTACGGAATCAAGAAGTGAAATGATCAGTAGACTTCAGGAAGCAGGTCCCAGTGGAGAATGGATAAAGTGTGTCAGCATGCCGTCTCTGGAGGAGATGCATCAATCAAGTACATCGCAGGACAACGTTACGGCTCATGATTATCAGTTTCTGTTAAGAGAAAAGGACCTCATGGAAAGGGAATTAAGATTAATGCAGAAGGAGAATGAACTGTTGCGCAGTTCATCCCGATCCAGCAGTACCATAATTGTGAATGCAAAGAACAGGCGTGGACCTGACCCCGATCTTTGAGAAATGCGAGAAATGTAGAAAACAGAACCACATGGCTCAGCTGGATTGGGACAATGTTAGTAGAGGGGCGGTTCATCGACCGTCCCGGGAGGAGGATTGTGGTTAGTGGGTACTACCCACTGGGTAGGGGCCGGTCCTGCACGGATCCGGAGGCTCCCAAGCCTTCGGTCGAGTCCCACACTTTCCACCATCTTTCTCCATTGGACTACTTTTTATGGGGTATGTTAAAAACAATGTATACATAACGAAACCTGCTAATTTGGCAGACCTTAGGGAACGCATACTGCAGCAAGTAAATCTTATCTCGCCAGAAATGAGACGAAACGATTTAAATGAATTTTATCTACGATTACGTCATTGTCAAGCAGCAGACGGAAGACAATTTGAAGATTTAATTCAGTAAAAACCCGTTTACACACGCACACGCACGTACACACATAAACACGCACACACACACAGACATACGCACACATAAGAGATGTAAATCCGACCGTGCAACCTCCACGTGGTACATCTCGGTTAGAAATAGGAAAAGGGGGGGACTCAATGAGTTGGAAAAAGCAGTAAAAGACACATTGGGACAAGAGAATAGTACGATCAGGAAATTATCGTCAAAAATACCGTACGAGGTAAAAAGATTAGACCCCTCTATAGAAAAAGAGGAACTTAAAAACGAACTATCCAAGAAATTAGAACTGGAAGAAAGCAGAATAGAAATTAAATCTATTAAGTCGCCAGGCTGACCATTATTAACATCCCGGCGGATATTGCGGAAAAATTGGAAGAAGAAGGAGAGCTTAAAATTGGTTTGGCAATTTGTAAATATAATAAAACTTTTAATTTGATTAGGTGCTTCAAATGCCACGATCTAGGCCATATGACCTATAACTGGCTGGGAATAAAAGAAACTAGAGAGAAGTGTAGACGATGCGGAGAGTACGGGCACAGTATCAACACGTGCAACGCAAGTAAAAGATGTTCGCTGTGTATCAAGAAGGGAGTACATGAGTCCAAAGCGGACCATGTGGCAGGGGCTCTCTGCTGCCCACAATATAAGCTGTATATTTTGGAGAATAGTACTAGAAAAAAGGTACGTTCAACATAAAAATTTTACAGATAAACCTAAATAATTGTAGGATGGCACAGTGTCTCCTGGAGAGGACTGCAGAGGAAGAGGAGGCTGACCTCGTACTCGTCTCCGAGCAACGATTCTCAAAGATCGGATGGATTACCAGTAGGAACAACAGAGCGGCGATATGGGTTACAGGACTGAGAGGACTCTACCACTTCGAAGACTGCATATTAGAGGAAGAGGACTTTGTAGCGGTGAGAATCGGAGACGTAGTGGTGGTCAGCCTCTATCTCTCTCCAAATATATCAACAGGGGAGTACGAGAAAAGATACTCTAGAATAACCGATTTTGTAAAGCTCCAGAATAAAAATAACCTGAAAGTTATCGTAGGGGGAGATTTTAACGCCCATGCCCCGGTATGGGGATCTAGGAACCTCAACAAAAAAGGAGGAGCTGTGCTTACCTGCAGCCTGGAAGCCGACATCTACCCAATACAGCCGATGGGGGGACCCACCTTCCTGACAGATAGAGGATCTGCAAACATCGATTTTATTATGATCAATGGAGAACTCGAAAGAAAAATCAGTAATCTGGAAAGTAAAGTGTTGGATAAAATCACTGCCTCAGACCACAAATACGTTCTCTCAACCATGCAATTAGAAGAACATAATCCGAGGAAAAGAAGATGCATAGCCAGATGAAAAACGAGCGCTGAAAACATCAAAAAAATAATTAATATATTTAGTAGTTGGATAAATAATTTAAATAGGAATAATGATGATAATTCTTACATTATAGAACCTAGCAAAGCTGTAGAAGAAATAACGCACTTGATGGAAACTTACTTACCTGCATTGCCGGAAACGGTGAAAGCTATGAAGAAATCCGATAGCTGGTGGAAGAAGGAGTTTGACGAAGCAAGGAACAGGATGAGACACTTTAAAAGAAGAATGCAGCGGGAAAAAAGGAAGGGGAATATAGAGCTAAAAGCGAAAAAAGAGAACTGGGACGAACTCCTGAATATGGTTTCTTCAGACACCTGGGGCAAACCGTACAAGGTAGTTATGAAGGCAATAAAAGCGGGAAACGCCCCAGCTAACATAACAGCAGACTTTGCCAAAAAAATAATTTTCGAACTCTTTCCCAGGGAAACAGTAACCAGTAGCGAGGTGTCCAGGGACGCGGAGACATAGATTGAGGACCATCAGAGCATAGAATTCGAAGGCTTCCTGGAGGAGGAGTTGAGGGTTGCCATAGACGAAATTAAGCCGAAAAAAGCAGCAGGGCTGGATGGAATTCCAGCAGAATTTTGGAAATCCATGATAGTAAATAACATAGGATTCTTTCTCGAATTCTTTAACAACATTGTTAAAAAGGGGAGAATCCCGGTTTCCTGGAAAGCGGCGAGGACGATCCTACTCAGAAAGGAAGGTAGGGACCCGGGGGATTGCGGGGCATACAGGCCGATCTGCATTCTCAGTTCGGGGTCCAAAATATTAGAATACCTAAGAAAAATAAAGCTTCACAAAATACTTGGAAATAATCCCTTCAGCTATAATCAATTTGGATTCATAAAAAATAAATCGACAGTAATGGTTGCAAATCAGGTTAGGAAGTTCGCCAAAAACGCCACGGAGAGACAGAGGTACGGAGCTCTAGTAGCTTTAGATATTAAAAATGCATTTAATACATTAAACTGGGAGCAGATCATGAGAGAGTTGAAAAGAAGGAAGGTACCAAATTATATGTATAACCTAATAAGGGATTATTTCCGAGATAGGAAGATAGTTTACGAAGCAATGGACGGGGATGTAGAACTGGGAATGCAGATGTGTGTGCCGCAGGGCTCAGTACTGGGTCCCTTCTTCTGGAATCTGGTGTATGACGGATTACTGAGGCTTAGGATGGAAGGATGTCACCTAAAGGCCTTCGCCGATGATGTCCTCCTATATGCCGAAGATTCTACACACGTGGGGTTAAAGAAAAAGATTGAAAAAGGCAGTGAGGAAATTAAGTCATGGCTGGATGACGCGGGACTCTTCCTCGCCGCTCAGAAAACCGAGATTATGATGATAAATAAGAAAGGACTACCGAACAACTTTAAATTTAAAATAGGGGATACGGAAATAGAACCGGCTAACAAACTCAAATATTTAGGTTTAACTTTTGATATAAATAGAAACTTTCGTACCCACATAGAGAAAGTAACAAACAAAGGCATAAAAACTATGGCAACCCTCTCAAGGTTAATGGGAAATCTTGAACCGGCCAACCAATACTCCAGGAAGCTATACTATAATATATTGGAGTCAATAGTGTTATACAGGGCTCCAGTATGGGCAGAAGCGTCGGAAATAACTTACAATAGGAGGATCCTAGAAAAGACGCAAAAAATAGGTTTGAATAGGGTTATAGCTGCCTATAGGATCGTGTCCCTGGATGCCCTCGCTGTAATAAGCGGGACCATTCCTTAGGACATAAAGATCAGAGAAAGAACCAGACTTTTAGAGTGGCAAGAAGCCATTTTTGAGAATTCGCAGGAAGCAAGCCCGATAAGAAGAAATAGGACATATACACCCGACGGGGCGCTAAACGACAAAGCGTGGGAAGCCGGGATGTGGAGCAGAAGAGAAGACATAGCAAGATTGCCAGATGTGAGGGAGTTTGATAGAGAAAATGGCCCGTATGAAAGTGAGGATAGAAGGCAGAAGGCCATAAAGAGATGGTTGAGAAAAGAGAGCAGAAATGAGGCAATGAGGGACAGAGCTCTGCATGGGAGGTGGACCCAAAGGCTAATTCCCAATATAGAGGTTTGGCTGGGAAGAAAAGGCATGCAGGCATGGGGTGTTTAATGTTTACGGGAGCAAAATCGGAAAAGCGGAGAGAGAAGACTGCTGGTACCATCCAGGAGTCATTGATGATCCCGAGCACACCATTATAAGATGTGAGGAATGGGCAGAGGAGAGAGACGAATTCTTCAATAAAACTAAAATAAGACCGATGACCTCATTAATTGAGGTTTTGGACAAGTGCCTCGAAACAGAGGAAAAATGGGCAGCCTTTAGCGAACTGAGTAAGAAGATAATCAGACAGAAGGTGGAGGAAGAAAAAAGAAGGGAAAGAACAGGACAGGAACCTGGATGGGGTAGGGAAGAGAGAGAAGGAGACTTGTACCTCCACATGAACCAAGAGGAACTGTATAATCCACTTTGAAATAAGAATGTTATTGTATACGTAAATCTAGCAAACTTATTATTATTATAGTATAGTTTCTGTCTAATAGGAATACAAAACAGATTTACAGAACTAACCTGGAAGCAGGAATAGAAAATGGTGCCCCCTAGAAAAAGTATTGGTATATGATAAATAATTCTGGCACACACTGGTCAATACAATATATATATATAAGATTCCACTACTTCCTAAGGGAAATTCTATCCGGAAAATAAATCACAATTCGTTGCCCTGTCAAAAGAGGTTTTCAAATTTATTAAAACAAATTATTTACATTATTTACATTTAGTCTTATTATTTAGTTCTTTACCTGTCAAAAGAGAAACGACATTTAAGTTATTTTCAACAGTCAATTTCCCCTTTATAAGTTTTAAACTTTCTTTGGTTTCACACGTTCTTTTTTCCACTCTCTCTGCACACGTGGTTCCCTTCCCGAATCTCTGCG
>CM052215.1:835265-871366 GCA_028454225.1 Lasioglossum leucozonium
CTGTACAAGTCGTGGTTATAGTATAGGATTCTGGAGGAGGATGGTATTCCTTTTTAAATTTTTGAATAATAAAATAGCAAGGGAATAATTTTTTGTCACTACTTCTAATCACAACATAGTCATCCCTAGATAGTCCTGCTTCCACAAAAAATTGAGACAGCTTTTAACTTTTTTCATGTTCACTATTTAAAAGTTTCCTGCATTTGGCTGCAAACTTAGGAAATTTTACAATCTCTTTCAATATTACTGCAGCATCCAACAAACTGGACGATCTTAATTTTACTTCCGTGGCGAACACCAATTCCTCTAAACTTACATTTTCTCGAAGTTCTTCCGTTTTCTTTCGTTTGGCATGTTCACATGATACCGAGAAAGATTTTTATGGTCGCCCTACTTGAAATTTTGCAATAGGTATCTCCACTGTTCCTTCAAGCCAATTTCTATTCTTTATTTTGAAAGCCTTTTGGCGGCGCTGAAGTGCGTAAGAGAGAGGAGGAAAAGGAAAGGGAGCGTTTCGTCCTAGGACCGCTAGAGGACTTAATAAAAAAACTTTCAAGAAATTGTAGTTTTTCATTAATGTTTAAATTTCTCTGTTCTTGCATTACACTAAATAATTGTATCCGTGTGATCAACTTAATTTTAGATTTTCCCGCTGTAGTCTCCATTGAAGAATTCTCTTTTATTCGCTTGACTACGACACACTTTGAGACACGCCGGTCGTACCGTACGGCAGGGATTGAGTTACGATGCGCCGCGAGAACGGCGAACTTTTGGGTAAAGATGCATTTTTGTGAAAAAATATTTCAATAATCAAAAAACTGAATTTCACAACATTAATACAATATTATTTATTTCTTTGAACCGAATTAGTATAAATATCTAACAATCAATATCTAAATAACAAAATATCTAATAATCTAATAAAGTGTAATATAATTCGAAACACGGATGAATACATAATCCTACATCACATTCCATTCACTGGTAATGTGTCTCACGTCTTTTGTTATGTTTTTGACATACGACACATTTGCGTCTTGCGTTTTTTCGTATTACTGCTTTTTTTATGTACGGAGACGGAAAATGTCTTTGTATTAAACGAAAAGGCAGATTATTGGGATTTCCGCCTATTGATTTATGTTTCGGTCTTCTATTTGCGAGGTACTTGCGTAAAATTTATTTTTTTAAATGTGAATGAAATTTAGCAAACGATAGGTTTCTTGCAGTTTGATACTTATGTAACGTAATTGTATTATATACAGCTAAATCTAATAAATGAAAGAAAAATTTTTTATACCATTTCAAACTTTTCGTGGTAGAATTTAAACTATATAAAATCTGGTAAACTTTGTCAACTGCCCATTGTATTATTATAATCAATTACACATTGTGATTTAGTTATTTTTTCTTTTGTAAGATAATGTATTTTATCTGTCTCGATCACATTTGCAGAATGATCCATACTTCCCTCTTGTCCATCCATTTCAAATCTAACATATTTTTCGTTGAACGAATTACACATTCTCCTTTTTAATCTTTTTATTCAAGTGTGGTATACCCAGCCTGTTTTTTCTTACCGTTCCGTACGCGATGTTTAAGTTTTTATGTAATACGAGAAATAAACTGGGACTGAAGTACCAATTGTCGATCACGAGTGTGTGACCTTTGCCAAGATATGGTTTAAGAAGTGTCATCACGATCTGTCCGGACTTTCCTATTGATTTGGATTGTATCTTCAGAAATTATCATGTTTGCCCGGAATATATAAGTAAATCTTGAATATAGCCTGTCTGAATATCACACAATACAAAGGATTTTATCCCAAACCTGCTTCTTTTCGGCGGTACAAATTGTTTAAAATAACATCTTCCTTTAAACTTTAACAAACTTTCATCTATACATAATTTTTCATATGGATAAAATGCATTTTTAAAGGATGTTCTTAACTGTTCAACAATGTAACATATTTTCATAATTGGATCGTGATTTGAAATATTGTTATCACAAAAATGTAAGTTTTTTAGCAATAGTGTAAATCTATCCCTTGACATTATTTCTCGAAACAACTCTGTTCTTATTAGCTTATCTTTACGCCAATATTCTGATAAAGATATTTTATGAATTCGCCCCATTAGTTGCATTAGAACTGTGTATATCGTCTCTTGTATTATGTATTTGCGAAAGATTTGTTAGTCTGCTTTACAATGAATTTTATTAACTATTTCGAAAAAAACGTTTGAAACATTAGGATTTGAGGATAGATGATTTTCTAGTTACATTTGTTTTGATTCCACTATTCTGGTTATCAAATTCGTAAATTGTTGGTTGAAAATGTCTTCGCGTCCAGGAAAATTTGGTTTTATGTTTTGTTTGCTTTGGTGACGCTATTATAATAGTATCTTCTAATTCTGATGAAGAGAATAAAAGGCGACGTTTCTTAAATTTCCGTTTGTAAAAAGAACAGGCATTTTAATATCACTCGATTCTGAATCAGAATTATCTGGTGCACCATGTTTGTACGTTTTTCTGTTCATTTTCGTATTCGAATTTTTCATTCTAGGGATAAAACAAAAAAATAATTGTAAAATTTTAATTTAAATTGTGGGATGAAGCGGTATGGAATGATTCACTAAGCATCACTACGCTCCGTGTATAGACGCTTGCGGCATCGTACGCTAATCATAATGACGACTGAATGTAGCGACGATTACGCGACGATGACGCTTCGTGGACACACATCAATTATTTTACATTGGTTGCAGCACTGAAACGTACAGCAAGCGATATTTTATCGCGTACGCGTCTCTGACGCGACACTTCGTGGACATAGGGCCTAAGGCCGAGCGGTGGTAACATGTATAGAGAAAAGTTGTTCAGAATAGTGACCTTGACAACATATTTCAAGGTTATCAAAATTGGCGAGGTCGTCAATCATCTGCATAATTACCATTTTTATTACTTAAACTAAAGACGAATCCACGATTTCATCCAATCTGGTCCAAACGATTCCTGAAAACGGAATCCTCGTCACTTGAAATCCATCAATGTCCTCAACTACGTACTTATCTTTGTCTAATACCTTTTTTATTGCATACTTTGCATTTCGTATCTTTTGTAAAAAAATAAGACTTTAATAGTTACTGTGTACTTTAATGTATAAAAGTAAAAGTACGTGTTTCGTTATAATAATATATGTGAGCCTGCGACCATACGTAAACCAGGGAATGAACATCGTAAGAGGGGGACATCTTCAAGACAGCGCGACATTCAAGACACAACACTCCCACTAATCGAGCGCTCTCTGATTACATAAGTTTTTATTTTAAACATTACCCACACTTATACATAGTATTGTTTACATTCTTAGCAAAGACTTATATCATACAGAGCTGTGAGTCTAATACGTTCGTTTCAACACGCAACGCCTCGAATTGGCTACAAGGGAACGTCGTGGTCATAATGTCTGCGAGCTGTTGCATGCTTTGCACATAGGACACACTGATATCACCGTCTGGAGATTTGAAATTGAACGACTGGTCCAGACTAAAGCTGGCTGAGAAGTGCTCTAGATTGATCTCGATCGTAACTCGCTCTATCGCAGCCACCCTCGGTTGCGAAGGAGTGGGGAGCGTACGCAGTGGGGAGTGACAAGTAGTGGGGCGCCCTGGACGCGATGACGTAATGCTCGGCACTGTCCGAGCGTTGCGTCGCGCACGCATGAGTTGTACAGAGAGTAGCTGTTTGGTGTTAAAATTCTAACTTATCTCTAGATCGGTAAGGTAGAGCGCTTCAATGCCACGCAACACGTCGGCAGACGTGACACCTCCCCCCTTGGAAAAGTGCTTTTTACGTAGGAAAAATTACTTCTCGTCGTCCGAATTGTACGCTAACTTACGCCTTATTAATTATCACTTCTAGAAGTTCGTTCGTGTGGGTGGTGTTGTTAGAGAATAAACTGGGGGACGCAACGCATTCTAGGGGAGCAGTTTTTTTCGGGGGGCACTCGCGCACATTAGTGTTACTTTTGGCCTTGAGGAACAAACAGAAGTGCGTCAGGGCGCTCCAGGATGCAGCTAGTAGTTGGACACTCCAGCCGTAGGCAGAATGGAGGGCGATTCCGTTGAGGACAATGTTGATGATTCATTTCAGCAAGCGGATGGTGATGTAGATCCCGATGAGTCCCGCCATCACGGAACCGAATTCCACGAAATTGGACCAGATCTTTTTCTCGGAACTGTCGGCGATCTTTTCCAGCGTTGCGGAATCTATCAGGCCGTACAGTGAGATGGAGCCTTCGGCGAAGCTTCGGCCGGATGCTCCTTGTGCCATGGTGTTTATAACTGCCGACTTTTCCACTGGAAACATTATGTGTTCATTAAGTTTGTTAACCCTTTGCACTCCGAACCATTCTGGACGTTGGCTATCAGCTACTCAGCGCTACTTTGTGGCAGAAACGTGCATTTACAGACCCTCGTATTATTTAGTATGGTTTTGGAACTAACTAACATATTATAATGATATTGGACTTATATGAATTGGTTGAAATCGAGAAATGTATATTTGCAAAAAAATCAATATTTTATTTTTTATAATTTTGTACAGTGTGATAAACTTTAAAACACTCTCCAATATGCATTGCAGGCTGATTAGTGCACGTTTGACAATAAAAAGTTGTTTGACGCCTGCCACCAGGTGTTTTCCTGTCAGAACAAACAATGCAATCTCGTTTTCTTTGTCCCACATCAGGAATATGTAGTTTATTTTCTAATCTATTGTCCGCAGAAGATGTGGATGGACGCGTTCTCGATTCACGAAAATCACCCCTCAACTGGTCAATGAGTGCCTTGACAAACTTGTTGTGCGTTATTGGTGTTTCATTATTTGTTTGTTTTGAAATACGATAAATAATGTATGAGTTAATGACACACATTTCCAATCCCCAAAAAAATAACTTCCTCCACCATTTCAGCAACTTACTAAACAATACGTCGAAGCGTATTGATCCGCACGATCCACATCACCCATATTTGCCGTGTATTCTAACACCATTTCAGGCTTATTGACTATTACAACATATCCACTGCGTAATGTTCTGTGGGTAGATTGTAGTTGTGTTGTAATAATTAGTGAGCATTGTGATAATTCTTTTGTCTTTCCACACAAGAAGCGTAGTGCTATTCTTCCTGCATGCAACTGTTGTTTTTCTTGAAAATTTTGGTTTTTTTATTTGTGTCGGTACGCCTTTTCGATTAACTTGTATGGTGCCAGTAAGATGACAATTCATCTTTAGCAATTCTTCTGCTAATGGAATGCTGGTATAGTACCTGTCAGTGTACATGTGGTATCCTTTTGCATCAGGAATTCTGTCTAACAACTTCTTATATAAATGTAGTGGAATCCTGGTGGTTACTGGAAGATCAAGCCGGGAAATGTTATCGGAAGTTATGCTGCCATAGTACGGAAGTATTGTAAATAAATATCGAGTTTTTGAATCCGCTAGCGCATATATGCGTATACCCCATTTCGTTGGCTTGTTCGGATTATAGGTGATAAATGCTATTCTGCCTTTGAATTTTACAATAGATTCATCCATAGTGATTGCTTTATACAGTATGAAATATTGTCTAAACTTGCCATCTATATATTCTAAATAATTGCTAACCTTTTGGATACGAGTTCTTATCGTCGCATTTCTTTGCATGGGTTTCGTCAAATGTAGCATCCAAAATATTTGCAGAAATCTGGACCTAGTGAATGTTTCCGGAAAGAAAGGAATTCTATTATTGGAAGCGGTAGACCAGTATTCTTGAATATTTGGCAGTTGAATCAATCCCATATTTAGGATAACGGCGATGAAAGCTAAAAATTCTTGTTTAGTAATATCGTGCCACTTGTGCCATGTTGATTTCCGTGAAAGTTGTTTCTTTCTAATTTCTTCGTTGGCATAATTGTTCGTTTCTTTTATTATGCTGTCTGCTAATTCTTCAGTAAAATATAATGTAAAATATTCTATGGGTTCTCTTACATTATTTGGTAGTTGTGGTCCGGCTAATTCGTCATGTAAGTCAAAATTTATTGTGACTGGAGGAACGCCTGCTTTAGTGACGTCTGCCCACTCTTCACTTGACGATACGTTGTCATGTTGCGGTGTGTTTTCTTCCGTATCACTTTCATCACTATCGCTATCTATGCGAACTCTTCGTCGCCTTGTTGCTTGGACGATATCACTATCAGTGCTATCGTTTTCTTTTACAGTTAGTCTTTCTAACATATCTGTATAAACGTCTATCTGGAGCTCATCTTCACTACTACTTGTGTCACGAGACTCATTCGTGTTTGAACGTTTTGCCATTGTTCTAATAAAAAAATATGAATAAATACATGGGTTGAAAATTTTTAATTGTTATTACTAACTCACAAGATGATATTTACCGAAAAAACTTTTACCAAACAATTTATTTACCAAGAGAAGAATCACTTTTCCGATTTTCTCACTCGTTAGATCTATCTATACCGGGCGACGCTTCAAATCAGACTGAGTTCAGCTTTAGAAATCTTTTCGTCCAGATTTAGACTTGCTTATTTATGATTATAAATCTCACTGTACAGTTCGTGCTATGTTCGCATACCGATCTTTCTTCTACAGGGTCGGGCGAAAGTCGCGATACGATTTAAAATAAGAATAATTTACAAAATATTTCACTTGAAATTTATTTGTTTACACAATAGTAAAATACAATTCATGGAGTTTTTTTTAAGCTAAGTGTGAAAAATGACATCATATAGGTGCTGGCCATTTTTGGCTTCACATAATTGAGCTCTTTTAAGGACATTGTCCATGACATTTGTAAGTGTTTCTGGCATTATGTTCCGTATTTCCGTTCTAATGTTTTCCTTCAGCTGATCAAGGCTTCTGGGCTTATTGGCGTACACCTTTTCCTTAAGGTATCCCCAAAGGAAGAAATCCGGAGCCGTCAAATCAGGCGAGCGAGGAGGCCAGTTGAATGCCGAATTTCGGGAAATTATTCGTTCGCCAAAAATCCCTCTTAAAGTATCCATGGTGGATCGGGCAGTGTGTGCAGTAGCACCATCCTGTTGGAACCACATCTCTTCATTGTCGTCGATAGCTGGTCTTAAAAAGGTTTCCAGCATATGGCGACATCGATCACCAGTTACTGATACCGCATTGTCATTGTCGTCTTCAAAGAAGTACGGTCCAATAATTTGCTGCGATGTAACAGCGCACCAAACCGTACATTTAATGGGGTGTAATTGTCGCTGGTGGACAGCTCTTGGATTTTCAGTGCCCCATACCCTGCAGTTTTGTCGGTTTACAAAACCATTTAAGTGGAAATGAGCTTCATCACTCATTATCAAACGATGAATAAAATTGTTATCTCTGGCTACTTCTTGCAATCGAACAGCATACACGAGCCGTTGTTCATAATCTGTTGGCTTCAGTTCTTGAACTAATTGCACTTTGTAAGGAAACATCATTAAATCTTCTCGCAATATTCTTCTCAAAGATCTCCTAGAGAGTCCTAATTCAGCAGAACGTCTTCGCGTCGATGTTCCGGGATTTTCTTGAATACTTTGCTGAACACGTTCAATATTTAAATTGTTTCTGACAGAACGTGGTCTTCCGGACCTTGGAAGATCACACACTGCACCATGTTGTTGAAAACGTTGCACTAAACGTTGAATCATCGACTTAGAAGGCGGATCTCGCACATTGAAATGTTGACGATAAGCTCTTTGAGTCAATATTACGGAGCGATGATTTTCAAAATAAAATTCAATAATTTTGGTACGTTGAATAACACTGTAGGGTTCCATCATAAATCTCCCAGGTATGCTTTAAAAATTCTACAAAGAAAAAAAAGAAAAATATATAAGTTGAAGGAATTACGAATTTTTCCTACCGCTTCACGACTTTTGCCCCACGCTGTACAAACTTGCCTTATCGCTCTTCTCAAGTGGCGCCTTTGAAGTGCTCGGACCGTCGTGAGCACGCCTCTCACGTTCTCGTCTGACACAAAACCCGCTAACATTTCTTGTATATATCATAGTAATTTTACTATATTTGGATTTGATTTCTTGTGACATTTCAAGAGAAAACTTCAGGGAAACATGCATGTCTCAAAAAGTTGCGCTGAAATAACTCAATTACCCGTAATCACTAATCAACTTTAATGTCCCATGAGAAGGGACATCCGAGTGATATGCTAGAATTACGATGTCCCATGAGAGGGGACAGCGGAGTGCAAAGGGTTAATATCCTCGGGCGAATAAATTCCTCCGTTGGCGAGGTTCTTCGGATCGTAATATTTCCAGGCGGATTTAGTGAGGAATTTGATTGGAGGAGGTGGCATGCTCTCTACCGGTCTCGGTAGCATGCGGTACCATGTTCTTTGCAGTTTGTACAGAGGTGGAATGAGTTCGCTGCAATCTCTCCTCGTTCCGATTGCGACCAGGATATGGTTTCGTGGAGTTAGAAAATATGAGGTATTCCTGTAGACTACTGGCAGCTCGTCGTAGCAATTCTGGGTTTTCCTGATAGCGCACTCAACCGGAATACATTTGATGAGATGGATGGCTTCTCCAGCCTGGACTGTCATGTATCCTGGGCTTTTCGCTAAGGTGGTGCCCACTTCGGCTGGTTCGGTATGAATGGGAGACAGTACATTTCGAAGGACTTGCCGCTCGATTTTGCAGCGTTGTTTCAGCATGTCGTTGTACATGGAAAGCACTTGGTTTTTGATATGCTTTTCCAGGTACACGAATTTCGTATTTGTGTATGTGAAGATGTCGAGGTTGTCGACTTGGATTTGGCCTTGTTCTTTAAATCTGCCTTCTTTTTCTGTCTCGAGGATTAGTAACTTCGGGTGTTCAGTTTTGAACAATGTATAGCCGCAAATAGAGGTACGTCCTGTACTTGTGAGTGCGAAGGCGGTGTTTTCAGAAGTGACTGTATAGAGTGTGGCTGCTGTTGACTCTGGAATTTGGGTGCGCTGAAATTCGCAGCGGTCTGTCGGGAGGCTTTTCCAAAATGTGAAGCCGTCTTCCGAATCGAGGCACGTTTCCTTGCCCAAGGTGCAACGTTGTTCTGATGGTAACCAGATCTCGTCCGACGTTAATTTTACTGCAGCATGAAAATTTTTTAGGGTGATCTTGATTATGGCTTGGACCACCACGTCGGTCCAGGTACCAAAAGGGTCGCTGTATGTAGCGCCGTTGCAGGTGCCATCGTGCTGAATCGCGCCGGCTAGCGCGATGCTGCGAGAAGTTCCCATTACAGGGAAGTCCGGTGATTTGTGTCGTTGGTGGTAAGTACAGCGTTCCTGAATTATGTATTTCAGCACAGACATCCCGTGGTGTATTGAGTATGTACTGCTGGCGGCCATTCTGGACAATTGAGACATGCGAATGCATGCCGCAATGGTATATTGTCCTATCTATTTCCACGTGGCATTGGATAGCTGGCGTGCTTTTGAAATCGGCCAATTGCAGTAATTGAATCTTGGTCTCTTCGTTAATCGGTTCGCCATTGATGGTCTCGCATTCTGGTTTGTCCACAGCTGAAAACGTTGTTATGTTTAGGGTCGATCCTCCGCAGTCGTAACCGATGAGGGCTGAGGATGTTCGTAGGATTGCGAAGATAGCAAGGGAAGCCGTTGACACCTTCATGTTGTCGGCGATGTAACTGTACTGGTCTTATTGCATCTCGAGTGTCCATTTACACCTTCTCCTGTCTTCTTCTTCGTATTCGGATATGATGGGGATATTCGTCGTAATCGTTATCAGGTTTGGTTTTTATACGCTTACATGTTTTGTCTCGTTTACATGAATGATACACGATCCTCTCTTACATTGCAACCGGACTTTATTATCGCCTAAAAATTCTAGAGTTTCGTATGGACCCGTATATTCGTTGTCGAATTTGTTTTCCTTAGGTTCCTTTATTAATCCCTTTCGGCTTCTTCGCTCATGGCTTCCATGTGTATGAATTCCTCCCTGTAGGGGCGTTCTTGGAATACATGGTCCATTGTGGCTTCTGCCATTTTTAATGAGCAGGTTACACAGTCGACGCTCTTTATTTCGCCTGTTATGCTTATACCGCAGCGCTGGCATGTACCTGGGTAATTCCCGGTTACATTGTGGTAATGTCTGTAGTACATGACGCTGCGTGGCTCGAATGCGTGGCAGCAGATGCAGTATTCCACGCCTTCTTCTGTCGTGAATATTGTTCCGACATAGCATCGGAATCTGTCCCGACACTCTAGGTAGGCGACTCTTTTGTCGTCGGCTGACGGCGTTGGACGATTTCGTGGACACATCTTGGTAACTACGGTGTGTCGTCTGTTTAGTTGTGTTTGCAGAGACGTTATTGCTGGTCCTCGTGGTAGAGCTGGAGGCTGGTGACTGATGTTATTGAAAGGCGCTCGCGGATCTACGCTGCTAGTTTTTACCAGGCGGTCTCCGGGAAGATGGAACAAGTCATGGTATTCACCAACTGTTTCTTGTACGTGTAATTTTTCTTCCTCGTTAAGATGATCGGTACTTATTATGTCCATGATCTTTTTACTGCGGGAGATAGGAGAGTGCGAATTCGAAAAAGATTCCTTGGGTTTTGAATGTGCCTCGGCACTAGATTTTGAAATTGGGAATGCCGCGGCTGCTTTTTAAATTGGCGAAATCCATGACTCCCTCCACCTTTTCCAACTCGACGGTTGGTCTAGGGAGGTCAACGGCCTCGGTCGTTGTGTTAATACAGTTTCCAAGGATTTTGCCGTCGGAAATCCGCGCTAAACAATGGGGCACGATAACGCCAGGAGCCACTTCGCGTTTACGAAGATAACCTGTTTCAAGTCCTGTGGCGTTTAAAGTTACGTATGCCGATGTACGAGGTTTCAAAAAGAGTTTAGTTGGTATAAATTTAATATCGTTTCCTCGCCAGTTCATTTTATTATCCGGATATGATATGATAGCGCCTTTTCTTAGGAATACTGAACCGGTTATCCCGTCGGTTGGGATTGGGAACGAATCTGGTATCACGTAAAAATCCACCTCGGTGTCAAAGCACGTTAGTTTCGTAGTCCCGAGCGAGTAGTAGTCTCCCTCGCCTATACCGTTAATTGTTATCTGCGTTGACGTGTCTATTTGTACATCGGGTCGTAAGAGTGAGACTTTAATTACGTTTGGTAGTGCACCGGTAATTCAGGCGCGTTAAGCTTGATGAGCAAAACATCATCGTCCGGATGGATGCTTATTCTCGCGATCGTTCCGGTTGTTCTACCGTTTGCTCCTCGGTTGAGATCGCTCGTATCACCTGGTTTATCTGCGGTGCCTCCCGTCGAGAGTTCGTTGCGGACGAGAGGGTTGACCCGCGTTTCCCGATTGTTGCCTCATTTGATTATTGTATTCACGCTTACGGCATTCATGAATGTCGTGTCCGGGCGTCTTACAGTAGTTGCAGAATTTGACGGGCGCGCGTGGTCTAGCGCTATTATTTTCGCGTCGTTGCGGTGGTGTATATGTCTCGCGTTGTTGCTTTGGTGAGTCGTAACTGTTCGGTGACGCGCGTGTTGCGTCACGGTATGACGCATACCTTGGTCGGTCGGTGTTCCTGTCTTCGCTCGCTTTGTTTGAAAACAAGTCCGCGCGCGGTCTATCGGGAGAGTCATCGTGGCTCGTGTTACGCGGCGTGGCTCATAACTCGGGTCATATGACGGTCTATCTCGAAAATTGTTTGTTTGATACGGTGACAGAGATCTCGGTGTTTTATCGCGATATATTGATGATTCGGTTCCTGCGAACCGGACCTGTTTATAATCGCGTCCCGCGTTCCCGAATCGGGTTCCGTCCTCCTCGAATTCTTTTGAGAAGCTTATCGCTTCGTCGAATACCGTATCTAGGGGGCCGGATGTTATGCGCCTGATTTCCGTCCGTAAAATGTTAGGTAGGCCGCGGACAAAGCATTTACGCGTTAGGTTATCGATATCCTCGCTATTTGCTACGTCGCGATCGCAATCGGTAATCGCGGCCCGGAGGTCCTTTACGCGGCTAACATATTGTAGAATGTGTTCGTTTGGACCCATCGTGATTCGTATCATTTCGCCTCTATAAAAATCGACTGTCTGATGTGAGCCGAAGACGTCTTTTAGGCGATTACACAAGTCGTTCGCCGAGTGGAAGAATTTGTCCTCCACGGCAGAGTATGCGCTGCCGCGGATTTTATTTATTATTACTTTAGTTAACATGCCTTCAGCGTGAGGCGGAACTAAGTCACGGGCGCGGTTGCAAGCCCGCGTGAATTGCAGGACGGATATATTATTCCCGTCGTAATTGGGCCCCGATTCCATCACGGATTTTATCAAGTAACCCGCTCTCGAAGTCGCATTTCCTTGTTGCGGAGCTGAATTTGCGTCGTGGAAATTTCTTAGGCGGTTAAGTCGCTAGTCGTTCTCGATCGCGTATTTCCCGCGGGGTTACTAGTGGCCATCGCGACTATTGGATATCCCACCGCTGCCACCAAATTGTTACGTCCCGGGATCCGGAATCGGACAAATAATGATCTCGCGACTCGCGAATCACGGTTCAGAACGTACAATTAATCTCTTCCAACTTTTAGATCCACGCGGTGCGTACGTCCGCGTCTGATCTGGGGTCGCGATCTAGATTCGCGGTGAGAATACGCGCTGATTTTACTTACCTCGTTACCGACAGAGGGAAGATGGCGTCTCGGTTCCCTGAACAAGCTCCTGCCCAGGTTGTGGAGGTTCGGCGGGAGATGTAGCGGCTTGACGGGAACCTGTAGGTTTTCGGGTCCCGAATGTGGAGGCGATGGGAATTCGTACCGAGCGCGCCTGCCTCCATACGGCTGGTACGGCTCAGTTTCCCTGTTCCCACGAACACGGCTTCATACAGTGTCTCGCATCCCGTCCGAATTTGCGGTGCAGACGGCAAATCGCTCCTCTCGACCCGGAGCGGGACGTACGCGATCGGTTCCGACCTCGCGAGGGGTTGCGACCGCGCTCGCGGCTTTCCCGGGACCGTGAATTCGAGAATGCGGCCAACTGTTCCGTCAGTCTCTCGACTTTTTCTTCCAATGCACGGAGGGATGCGTCTCGGGACGACGAGACTTGCTCTCTGCGGAAACGGCATAATTCGCTATTATGCGAGCTTTAATCTGGTCGTAGAGATCATCTACGGGAGGAGACGCGAGCAATAGGTCCTTTACCGTGCTGACCACATCGTATTTCAGTGCGGCAATCACGGTGTGGGCCATAGTGCTTTGGTTGGTTATTCGCGCTACGGACAGGGATGCCTCGACCTGGGCGAACCAAAGCGCCGGATCCTGCATGAAAAACTCGGGAACCTTTGGCTGCCTGTACGAATCTACACGGTCGCGCAACAACGCCTGAAGGACGTCGTCGGAAACGCCGGGCACCGAGCCGGGTGACGTCATTTTGCTTAACGAGTAACTACCCGCGAGTTTTGCAAAGATCGAGAATACTTCCGCACGCGACTGCGAGTACGCGTATTTGTGTAGCGCCCGGTATTATTCGTCCGGCATGTCAACGGGGGGGGGTCGACACGGAACACGACCTCGAAAGCGATCGGTATTACAAACTAGTACACGGTACACGAATGTTTATAACACGCTCGACGTTCGTCCTACACGCCGCAGGACGCAGAAGCGACGCGGCATAACAAAAACACATTCGCGTCGACAATGGTTCACGTGGTACATGATTACCGCGGCAAGGTCAACGCGAAGCTTCGAGTATTCGAACTCGGAATTTTTCGGCCTGCGCGTTATGAAATTCGCAAAGTGCGAACGGAGAATAATTCCGCGAGCGATACTGGACGACGAGACAGAACGCCCGGTCGTTTACTGAACGATTTCTTCGCGGCACGAGACGTTCACAATTCGCACGCGCTCGTGCAATCGGCACGCTACCTTGCTGCAAGCGGGACGACAGGCGGCACGATGGCGGATGTGGTGAAGTTCATCAAGGCGCCGGTGGCCGATGGCTTCACGCAACTGCTCCGTCGATGTCATCATCTGGAGACGTCCAGGGCGATGTTCGGACTGCTACGACAGACGATCTCGTGCAGCGAGCGCCCTGCTCGCCGCCTGGAACCGGCAACTTGCTGCATGCAGCGAGCGGTTTGCTCGCCGCCTGGAATTTCTTCTTTCCTTCCTGAACGTGCGTCGGCCTCGGGCACGTGCACGTGGTCTGTGATTTCCGCAATCACGTCGGGGTCACCAATTGTAAGTTCTTCGCCTGCCGACTGCCGAGCGAGTCACACGCGTGCTCCTGTGAGCTCGAACGCGCCGCCATTATAGTTTGAAATATAGAGTTTAAGGTTACACCCACGTGTACCATTTTATTCGATAACCCTATCACCTTCCGAGAAGTCTAAGCAGCGTAGGCTGCTGCGTAGTTCCGTGTCTTCACACGGAACCCGAAAACCTACAAACCGCAGGCGGCTGGATTTGATGCCGGGTCTGGTTCGTCGACGATGCGTACTTTCCCGTGAAAGGCTGTGTTACCGACCACGTCTGGGAGTGCGCGGACTCCTAAAGAACCGCGGAATATTTGAGAGGAGTCGCCTCGCGTAAACGCTGCGGTGAGCTTTCGTAGCTGGTATTTTCTTCCGGTCCGACGCGGCATGTGATATCGGAGGTAGGATAACGCAAGGGAAGGTGCAATTCTGTTGTGCGTGTAAAGCGACCTGGTGGGCTACTAGGCACACGCCGCACAGTGGTCTGGATTGGAAAATCGTGTGGCATTTTGTTATAACGTTTGAACCAGTAGAGATATTGCAATGAAATTTTCACTAAAAATATTTAAAAAATAGTCATTTTTAACTATAGGTAATTAAACATTTTTTGCATTTGTTAAACAATAATTTTTTATTAATTTTCATTGATATTTTTTATTTAAAAAAAATTTTTTTGAATATAATCGTACAAACTATTTTTTACTTTCTAAATATGTATTTTTTATATTTATGTTTCACACATGTAACGTTTTATGGAATACGTAAAATATAAATTCGAGAAATCTTGTTGCAATCAACATTGCATTACAAGCGTGTCAGATATTTTTTATAATAATTTATAATGATTATAATTTTTTTATTGGAAACTCGTGAACCCCATGTTCGTGTAACTTTTAAATCGTAAAAGGTATTGGCATGAAACTTGAACTGGATAATGTGGAAATGTCAGGCTATGGATAGGTTAATTACTATTACTATTATTACACTTTTTATGTTAATTATTTATTAACTCTAAAGCTTCTGCTTCTAATTGCCTAACTTTTTTACAATATGATTTTATCCTAACACTGGATATGTACCTATGGATCCGATGTTAAGAGTAATCGATTTAATATGTCTCCATTTGTGCATAATCGTGAATTTTTCCTTGTGTTTTTACATCTTATGCGTTTAAAGTCCTTGTGCCGCGTTTCCTGGGCCTCCTCTGAAAGTTGCCCTATTGGCAACAACGCATTTTGTATGATATCCGCCCCATGTATTAGTAGTTTGTGTATTGACGCTGGCATGTAATGCCATCGATAATTTTGTATATAATATTCTGCCGTATCCTGTGTATATTCTTGAAATTTTACGATGTCTATTTTGTAGGACGATGAAATGACCTATTATAAAAAATGGATATATACATATAACTATATTATAAATAACTATATACTATAAATGTAAAATTTTTTGCCATATTTTGTACGTACTATTAAAAATTTCCTAATGTGTTGAAAAGGAATACCTGAAGTATAACGTGGAACCTTTTAATTAACATTATATCAATTCCCGTGATATCGGCTGATATTTCAGCGTTGGAGAAAAACTTTCGGGCTGTATTGCCATCGTTCGATGACCCCCAACCTTGCTTGACATAATCAACGTACAACCCCATTTTTTTTTAAATTGGTCTTGTATCTCTTTTTTTCTTTGCTCTCGTTTCCTTTTTAAATCTTCAGTATTTGCAGTTCACTTTTTAAACGGTAAGTTGTACGATATGTGTATTAAGCATTCGAAACAACGAATCCACGCATGCAGGGACGAAATTCCAAACGCGTAATTCTTCCGATTGCAAACATTGCATGTTATTCGGTTCAAATCGTTCATCTCAGTTGGTTTCGCTTGACAAATATAACATCTCATCGCAGAGGATGTATTTGTTATAGCATTACAAACTTTATTGTCGACCATGGTGAGCATCATAATATAATCTATTTTGGCGTTGTTTACATTATATGGCACCAAATTTTTAATTTTTTTCTTTAACACTGTTAATTTCTTCTATAATAATATCTTTATTTTCTTTAACATACCGGAATCGAAACGGTCGGCAGAACCACGGTGAAGAAGGTGTTGAATTTTGCCATATAATAATATCGGAGTTCAATTTGTTTTGGATTCTTAATGGTACTAAACTACAAATAAAAATCGTTTCGTCCTCTATATCACAGCATTCATTTTGAAGTGTCAATTCTGTATTATCTATTACTATGTCTAAACTTTTTATTATTCTTGAGACTGTGTGGTCTAATAAACTTTGTAAATCTACTTCGGCGTGTGTTTCTGATATCGTTACTTTATTTTTTGGTGGATAACAATTATTTTTTTCTATAAGTAACTTATAATATGATGGCCAGGGGTTAATGTTATATTTTATACCTTCATTTCGCATAGTTATATATTGAAACTTGGAGAAGTCTGCCATTGTAAACATGCTCAAGGCCTGTTCTGTTGTAAACTGTTTTTGTTTCGCAGTATATATTTTTCTCTCATCTCCATTATCTTCTAAACGACGAAGAGCCTCTGCTTTTTGGTGCATACCATTTTTCCTAAGACTCATTCTTGTAGCATATAACAATTCATTTAATGAAAAATTGTCGACTAGAGACCTAGTCCTCCTTGCTTTTTCCCTTCTGCTGCAGTCAGAGAATAGTTTTTTCCCTTCTAAACGGATATGGTGGATGTTGATTTAATTGTGGTATTTCCTGAAGGCATATCTTGTGAGATTGTACCGGGATATATAAAATTGTTTTCCAACCAATTATTATACCACTTAAGGAACCTGTTCTCCGTATAGCTAGCATCAACCCACCTTTTCTTTAATTGGAAAGAAAAGTTTTTTAATTTCGTTTTGAATTGTTTCAAATTTTGAGGTGCGATATGAATTTTCTCGCATATTTTATCATACAGAAATGAATAATCATTCATATCTCTGTTCGCACTTCGTAATACAAAGAATAAATCTCGATTTGTACGAAAATCTTCCATTTGTATTAATTAAATAATACCTGAATGGCAAAGAAAGAAATGCTACATATAAAAAGTAATCCACGGAATGAATCTTGAAGCTTTCCATACTTACCAAATAGAAGTTGAAAGTAAATAGGAAGTTAATGTTAATGGGAACCTAAAACCTATTTAACCCTTTCGCTACCACGGACGAGATAGCTCGCGCCCCAATAGTTCCCGTAAACGCCTTTTGCGAGATATAACTAATTTAGGGCACTGAAATTATATAAGTAACAAACAAAAACCAACAACTAACTAACAAATAAATAAAACACAACAATACAAAAACAATCACAAATAATTCACAATAGAAGGACAGTGAAACGACACACTAGCTATAGAACGCTTACTGAACTGATGTGACAAATGCAATAAACAAAACAAATGGCTAGGACATAAACAAATGACGCTCGTTATTTTGACAGATTCATATTCAACGACACTTGAGTTTCAGCAATTGATGCGATACCGCATCCAACTTTAATAGCTTTAAACAATAATAATTTGAGCGGGGGGAGAGGGGTGGAATTAATTTTTTCATGATTATTTAGAGGAAGGTGGACTAAAAATATTCCAATTTGTTAGAAAGTTAAACTCGGCTAAACTTTAAAGATATAAATAGAGTATTTACATTAATAGATAATAGAAAGATATGATTTTTATCACAAAAGTGTGCTCTTCAATATAAAAAAAAGCGAGAGATAATATTAAATAGGAACGTCAGGGCACCGCATCAAAGAGAAGCAATTTTTCTCATGAAAAATACTCCTCTTAAAATGTCCTATTTTCAATGTTTATTACAACTATTATATTTATTAAATTGTACTATTATCTTCATTTCCGAGGTCTGTGGACATTTGGGAAGCAATGTTTATATATTAAATACCGATACGAGAAAGTTCGTTTTTTGGCAGAAAGGCACACGATTTTCCAATCCAGACCACTGTGCGCCGTCGAAAATTGTAATAGTTATTCAATCAGGGATGTTACGAAAGGAGTACAGTACGCGAATGTAAAAGATAATTCCGTATTACGTGTAGAGCGACCTGCTGGGCTTCTAGGCACACGTAGTAGGGAATCGAAATAACGTATAATGTTGCGACGGAAGAAGGAATATCACACGCTTGGTGGAAGAAAGGAATCAACACTGAATTTAGTACTTAATATTTAATGATTTAACTTTAAGATATAAAAGCAATAATACACTTAATATTAACGCGGTTTAAAATTAACGCAAGGAATAGAAACGCAAGTGGCGATGATCGCAAGATTTGAATGTAGGTACTACCAGGGGAAGAAGTCCCACTGGAGTCTGGAGATTTGAAATTGAACGACTGGTCCAGACTAAAGCTGGCTGAGAAGTGCTCTAGATCGATCTCGATCGTAACTCGCTCTATCGCAGCCACCCTCGGTTGCGAAAGAGTGGGGAGCGTACGCAGTGGGGAGTGACAAGTAGTGGGGCGCCCTGGACGCGATGACGTAATATTCGGCACTGTCCGAGCGTTGCGTCGCGCACGCATGAGTTGTACAGAGAGTAGCTGTTTGGTGTTAAAATTCTAACTTATCTCTAGATCGGTAAGGTAGAGCGCTTCTATGCCACGCAACACGTCGGCAGACGTGACACTGGTCCACCACTCAACTTGAATATAGTATAACCGGACGTGGACCTCCTTGTATCGGTATCATTTGCCCTTTGACTTCTGTACCCTTGGATTTTGTGTATAGTATACCGTGGTTACTGGTATTTTTGAGGTACCTAATTATTCGTCTCACTGCGCTCCAGTGAGGATACCCATGTTTGGCCAAGTATCTACTTACTACTCTCACTGAAAAAAGCTATGTCTGGCCTGGTGATGAATTTTGTAACGAATTTCGATTTGTGACAAAATTTGTAATACTTTTCCATGAACCTATTTTTCAAACTGTCATTGTAATAAATGTTCGAAATGGTGCCCCTTCACATCGATACATTTTTTGAAGCGTAGAATAAGAGACTCTCTGACCTTTTCAAATGTTGTGGGATTAATTGTAGCACAAGCTGTTATTATTCTGTCTTTCATATTCTCTGGCGTTGTTGGTTGTTCAAAATAAACAACTTCTTTTAAATGTCCCCATAAGAAATAATCCATAGGCGTGAGATCTGGAGACCGCTGTTGGCCACGCTACACGTCCAGTACGTCCAATCCAAGAATTTGGAAATTTTGTGTCTAAAATTTGTCTTACAAGACGTGTAGAATGGGCCTGACAACCATCGTGCTGATACCACATTCTTCCACGAATGTCTAATGGTACATCATCTAAAAGCATTTGTAGCTCATCTTGCAAGAATGTTACATACTTCTGTCCATTTAATGTACCATTTATAAAATAAGGACCAATTATTTGGTTATTCAAGATACCGCACCAGGCATTTACGGTCGAAGGTCTCTGTCTATCAACTTGTCTTAACCATCGTGGATTTACCAATGACCAATAATGCATGTTTCTCAAATTTAATTGACCATGGTTGGTGAAAGATGCCTCGTCGGCAACGTCGTACACGGCCGTGGGATTTATCGTTTCCACGATTTTATCGGCCAGAAGGGCCATTTCCTGCAAGTCGTCGGACTTAGACGCGGCTAGGATCGCGCGGCATTGTTCAGGCATCAAGTCGAGAAAAATAGAATGCAAAACGACATCCGGACACGCGCCGTTGTTTAAGTTACGCATAATCGCAAGGGTCTGCGAAGGTTTCTCGTGCAACGCGACCTGTCCCTTCAAGAGCTGACGCAGCTTTGCTTCGGCAAAAGTGGAGAACGTCGCGATAATACGTTCTTTGATGCGTGTGTACGGCGCGACCGGATCAGGTGACGAGATGAAGTCCGAAATGATCACTGTGGTGTTGGAATCGAGATCGGCAATCACCGTATCAGCCATCGTTGTCTGATTCGTGATTCGAGTGTTTCTGAACGTCGCCTCGACGTACCCGAACCATACCGAGGGTTCATTTTTTAAAAACACGGGCAGTTTCGGTGCGCGGTAGTTGTCCGCGCGGGAGGAAGACGTGCTGGCGATGCACGATTCGTCGATTAACGGACGAGCGTTTAACAGTTCGCGCGTGGCAGCTAGTTCGGCCTCTAACTGAACGAATCGTTCCTCCGTCGTGGGGAGCGACATGGTCCCGACGAGAATCTAATTCACCGTGGCTACGGAAGGCTTAAAAATTATTCACCGCTCGTGGCTTCCACGTGGCGTCGGTACTGGCGTTGATGGTGGTCTCCACTCGGTGGTAACAGCTGCAGCGGCAGCAATGGCGGCGATGGCGGTACCCACGTAGTGCCGGAAACGCCGGTGACGATTGACTTCACGCCAGGACGGCTGCAACGTGCAGTAGGCGGCATGTTCGCCGCCTGGAACACTCTTCTTATAGACGAAATTCAGCGCCGCCCGAATTTCATCGGGAACCTCCGGACACGTGTTATCGGATTTTTGTCACAAACAATACGTCGTAGGTTTTAGTCCCTAGGGGACCAGTGGGAAAGCGGCCTACTCCGCTTAGAATCAAAGGAACTGGGTAATCACTGCTGCACGTATAGGATTGTATCATGTAATTTATTCGCGCCAATGGCGGTGTGGTACACGTGTTCCCCAGCGCGGCAACTCGGAAACCCCAGACGTCTGATTACTACGACGATCAGAGGACAAATAATTCTAGTGCGTAGACAATGTTTGTCCAGAGGGGCGACTCGCTATGCCGCTAGCATGCGAAGCTAGCGCATGTTGCCCCTACAGCTCTGTGGGGAGCTGGTATAGAGATGTATGGTATAGTAGATTACCCTCTAGCCACTTCACGACTCCCCACGAGCCACCACATTGTTATACCGTGTAAAACTTTATGAGCTGCACGAGGTAGGAAAAAATACTCGACTATACGTTTGGCACACCCGGGCTACTCGAGTCTCGAACGCAGAAGCTACTATGAAATAAAGAAGATTAGATAGGGCCGAAGGTCCCATAAGAGCCCTATGTTAAAGCTGTGTCTCGTTTCGCAGCGCTCCTAACGTGTCAGGAACCGAACTATTCATTTATCCCCTTGCCCCGCACCCCGAAAACAGTCCACTCCTCAATACCTCATTTTACGGTTCGCTCCATATTAAACTCTAAGACTAAATTTTTTCTGGGTATACAATTTTCAAAATATGTAACTGTTGAGCATTTAAAATATTAATTCATATACATATATGTTATACAGTTGTCAACGACCATTGCCTCGCTGAAAATACCGGTTCTCGTTCGATCACCGAAGTTAAACGGCGTAGGACGGGGTCCGCACCTAGGATGGTTGACCGCTCGGTAAAAAGCCGGGAAGTGACCCTCTGGGTGCGTTTCACGTGTTGTTGGCAAAATAGGTGGTTCGGAACCCACCTTAATAAAAAGTAGGTCCCGCTGAAATTGGAAATTAGGCGATAGTTGAGGATTGGTAAAGGGAGAGAGGTGGTGGAATGGATTTGAACATAACATACATATATATATATGTATATATATATATATATATATATATATATACATATGTTATACAGTTAGAAAGGAAGAATATAAAATACAATTGAAAAGTACATTTACATTTATATTCAAAAGAAATATACGTATATATACATACATATACATACATACGTATATATATACATACAGCAACTTATACACATTTACATACTACAATATTATATATATTTACAAAAACTTTTTATATTTATTTGTTTTGTCGTTTGCTTCCCAGTGGCACTTTATTATGATAAATATGTGGATAAACATTTTACTGTGCAAAGGACAGCACAAATTTAATTCTTTGGACGAATTTAATATATAATATAACTGTTTAGAAACATTAATAGCAGCTAACAATTTCTCAATCGAATTATTAAATACATATTCCCATACTGAAATAGTATTAAAAATTTCCGTCTTTACGAAGAATAAACCTTTCGTCTCCGTTTTATTTTTTAGTGTGGTGTATAAGCATTCTAAATTGAATTTTGGCGAATTATCAAAAAATATATGTGTGCAAGTATAGCAATTTGTTTTTTTAATAAATTTATTGCATATATAACCTGCAACGTAAAATAAAGCATTTTTTTCGCCGAAATTTTCAATTCACAGATTTTTATCCTCAGCATCTATCGTAGTTTCACTAACATCTATTAGAATGTCTTGGTCTGCACTTTTTTCATTTTCATTTGTTTCCTTATATGAATTTTCAGCGATTGTACTTAATTTAATAAGAGTCGAATTTAAATGAGATTCGCAATTCGTTATATCCGATACCGAAACAAAAATTAATAGAAGAAGGTGAAAGGGCCCACCACCCACCCCCGTTGAAGACGGGCCCCTTCACTTTTCAACAGCTCTCCATGTGCGCCGTATCGCACTCGCCGGTGCAGTCGCGACAGGCCATACAACAGCTCTTCATGTGCGCTGTATTGCACTCGCCGGTGTAGGCTTTTTATCCATCGTTGGATGTACCTTGCTCTATTGCATATCCTTTTTTTATGTATGATGGCTCTCTGAGCGGCTGTCCTCTGTTGTATCTACTATCTACCATTTCGGGGAGCATGCAGTCCTCGTAGAATCTTTTCAATTTTTTATCCATTTCTGCTGCTCAGAATGCGTCATCTCTTTCGACTTGTACAACCTTCATACCTTTCGGTGTCCACAAACAGAAATATGCGAATTGCCTATTTGTGACGTGCAACTGTCCTTGTACTTGGTAATAATAATGATGAGTCTTGTTCATTTCATCATCTCGATAAATGCGTCGTATCGCAGGAAGCTGTTGTATTGCTTCGTCGGGAGTTAAATCTTTCGCCGATTCTGGACATTTGATTTCGACAATGGTATTGTCATGTATTAATCCATCGGGTGTCGCACCTAAGTATGGTACGATGGAGTCAATGAACAGCCCACACGGTAGAATAGGTATTTCCAATTCTACTTCTAATTGTTTCAGGGCAATGATTTCATTGTTTCTTCCGTATTCCACGGATCGTAAATGTTGTATTTGTGGATACATTATACTTTTCACTGTATTTCCTCGTGGTGTATCCTTTCTTAATCGGCATATTTTACCGAAATGCGATGCAGTTAATAATTTTCTTCTGTAAGCCATCCATTTCTCGCTGTTCGCTTGATCATGCGTTTCAGCCTCGATCTTCTGTCGCATAGTTTGCCACTCCCACAGCGTTTCCATGTGCCTCTCGAACTCAGAAGTATAGGTTGTTTCATCCATATCTGGCTCTTCCGCGCTGGGGCTATAATCCTTATCAGGCCGTTGTTTTTCATTTTGGAAGGAGGCTGCTTTCGCTTTTTCTTTATATTTGTGTATTATTTCCCTTGCGTGGTTGCGTCTATGTTCCAACTTTTGTATGCTGCTTGTCGGTTCTTTGCTCATTGCAATACTCAATCGACTAAACGCTTCTTTTGAATTATATTGGACGACAGCAGCAGTGACTCTACCTTGGTACGAGCCTTTTCTCCGATAAATTTTGCAATTGTGCTGTTGAAGCATTCGACCGCGTTATTATTTAGTGTATATAACAATCTCTCAGCATGAATGAAGAGCTGCTGCATTGCTTCTTCGATGCTCTGGTATATGCCTGTTTCTTTTAATTGCGGCACATAATTAATTTGGTCGGGGTCAGAGTATTTGGTACAAAAGTACTCCAACTTCTGACACTCTTTGTGATCGCCGAACACGTGGTTCGGTACATTCTTCAAATCTCCTTTCAAATTTTTGACTTTATCTTGTAATATAAGTTTTTCCTGGCATCTGTACTCTGCAGCTTTCTTTATGCCAGTGCGTAGGCCGAGGGCATTCTTCTTCACGATATTCCTTAGATCCTTGTAGCGGCCTTTAGCGACGATTTCGTTTAGTTTCCTGTTAAAATTCCATAATAGATGGTTGGTGCATTCAATTTTCCGCACGCGTAGCATATATTCTTTATATGGATCATTGTCCAATATCTTCTTATATACGCTGCTATCACCGTCGGCTACGAAAGTTGCGTATATTAGGCCGTGCATTTTAACGCTACATTTAAATCCTTCTACAATAGCAGCGCATTCCATACCCGTCGAACTCTGATGACGATTTCAGTTTTTAAAACAGCGATGCTCGCGTGCTTCTTCCTTCTTCTTGGCTGCTATTTGGCAAATCATGCAAAATTTGTTTTTTATACCGATGTACAAAACCTTCTTTGTATGATATCGAACGATGGCACCTACTCCAGAAAGGGAATTGTAATCCCCGCCACGGTACGATCTTTTCATCCAGCTGCCATCTGCGATTACTGGAATCGACGGTATATTGCAGCTCGCATGTATATCGCCTCTTGCTATGGCTAATTCTCGTTCTTCTTCTCCAGCATTTACATTTCCTCTTGTGCAGCTACTTCGAAGGCCTCAATTACGTCGTCTTGACATTTCTCATACATCTTCCTGGACATGCACGACACGTTCATGGTACACATTATGTCTTCCAATTGATTATATCCTCCTCCTGTCAGCATTGTTGCCGAAACTGCGCAATGGTTGATGTCCATAACGTATGCGCTCGCTGTGGTTGTACATCTGACATTGTACATGATAGGATTTTTCTAATCCTTTTTGTTGACATCCAACTATTTTTAGATGCTCGATGCCACAGCCTATGTTTGAATGTTTCCCAAGCTTGATTATTTGTTCGAAAACATAGGCAAAATCAACAAAGTCTATCCCTTGTGCAATTGGTGGTTCCAACGTTGGCGTTTGCGCTCTCTCTACAACCCAGTATGATTCGGAATCGGTACCACTTCCGACACTTTCATCAATTTCTTCATTAATGTTTGTTTCGTCGATAATTGGCTGCTCATCCTCTTAAGGTACGGATGTCATATTTGCTTCTTCAAATTCATCTTCCATTTCTTCTCCAAATTCTTCGAATTCATTTTGAATTTCTTCGAGTTCCTGTTCGATTTCTTTCTTTTCTTCTCCAAAGTCTTCGAATTTATTTTGAATATCTCCGAGTTCCTCTTCCATTTCTTCTTCAATTTCTTCAATTATTATTTCCATTTCTTCACTATTCTCTTCAGCGCCGAAACAATTCCCACAGGAATCTTCTTCAATAATATTGTTGGCGTCTTCTGTCTTGCATATTTTTTCCTTTACACGCCTAATGAGAAAAAAAATTCATATTTTTAAATTACAATCAAATTTTGAAATGAACACTGCATCGCTTGTCGCCGAACTATCGCTTCCTCTTGACTCTTCATTTTGGAGCTGGGATACTTCTTTCTTGAAGACGACTTGTGTACTTCTTTCTTGCCGTCTTCACGGGTGTTTCCTCCTCCGAACGACCACCGAAACCCCTTTCAGGATGTACCTCCATTTACCGCAAAAACAATTTGCAGTAATATGGAAGCTGGTACATCGCTTTTTGTGGACCGGCCGGGAAAGGGGGTACCCTCCGGGGGACGTATCCCCGCGACGATACCTCTTCCTCCCCCGAATACCTGGGGCCGTATCTTTCACAAATGAAAGGGGTCCGATGCGTTCCTACAGAGATCACGCCCTCGTCTTCTGTGACGACACATCCTCTTCGTAAATCTTCATGATGGTAGATTCTGCAGCGGTCGCATAAATGGCTGTCGACTAAATATCGCGATGCAGTGTTCACTTCAGATAATTTTTTAAATTATTCATTATTTATTTAGAAAGACATCCATAAACCATGCGCACTAGATTACAAAAACCATTAGATAATCAAATTCTCACCCCTAAAAATTGAATAAAGTACTGCTATGTATTTTTCGACGCGGAACATAGTCTAGAAGATATTCGAGAAATACGTTTTCATTATTTATTCATTCATTCATTAGATTAATTATTTTAATGTTTAACAGTCATGGGGCTCTCTATCCCGTTATCCGATCGAGATAAATCTTTGCTCAGATTTCTTTTCAATTATTTAGAACAATCCTGGCGGGTGCCAACAAAACATTTTTGAAAAAAACGAAAACACGAAAAAATTGTTATTTATTTTGGACTGTGTTACTAATAAAAAATCACTAATCTTGTGAAAATTCATAATATAAGACGTCACTTACCTTTGTCGCCATTTATAGTTTGTAGATAAGCGCTTCGCAGTTGGTGGACGATGGCTGTCTTTTTTATTCCCCTTCATACATTTCGTCTGTCACGTCCGGTGGTCCACCCTATAGAGATGATTAACGATTTCAATGTATCATTTTTATAAGTATTATCAAACCGCTAATTGTCAAATCCTCGAACGATGTATTGGGTTGCGAGCGATAAAATAAGAAGAAGGATGAGATACATTTCGCAGCTAACTTATAGGGTTACCAACTCATGTTATTTTTATTTTGTTTCACAATTGTATCAGAAACAAAGGCATCAAGATTAACTCCAGGAATGCGGTCCTGAAACTGCACTTTTCGTCGTTGCACCCATGCTTGAGTACTATTGGATTCCTTGGCAAGAGCCGACAGGTAACAGAACATAGCCCCTGCTATTAACCCCCTGACTTTATCAATATTCTGTACAGCCTTTCCCTCATAGTAACCCAATATTGACTAGTCGGGAGCTCGTGACCAGGCATTGGTGTAGTTAGCATTGACCTCAAAAGCAAGATTATCAAGATCTACAATGTATTCATCCAGAGTTCCAAGTCCTGTCCAGGCAAGTTTAACTACATCATCTATAAAAATTCCAACTGGTAACAAATGTCCCCTCATGCTATAAAACATTAATTTCTGGAGAGATACAATCTGACCTCCCGGGATGTAGTCATCACACTCTTCTTGTGTTGCCATCTTAAATAAAAATCCTCAATTCCGCGTTCGTATCCCACTACGCTGTCACCAAATTTTAATTTTGTTACGTCCGAAGTGGACTCTTTTATATAATAATGATTAAATTACGAGATAGAACGCGGTTTCGAACCTACCTGCATACACCGGCTACGGTTCGGGCAATTGAGGATTTTTGGTTAGTTTGAAATCCGTTTTAAAGTAATTACTAAACTTTTGTCTATTGATTTGAACAAATATATTTTATACAGAATTCGGATACACTATTGTTATTAAAAGTAACAAATAAAGCCTTAATTTTACCGTTGAGATAATTCGCAATTGGTTCTTTTGGTTAGATGGTGGTTGATGCTGATGATGGTGGTAGTGGTTGATGATGGTGGTAGATGTTGACGATGGTGGTAGATGCTGACGATGGCCTCAGCGCCCCTTTTGTGGCGATGGGTGGTGGTAGTGGTGCAGCGTTCACCGTAATCCAAATTTGAACTTCGGAAATTATTCACACACACACACACACACTTGACAGCAATTAACTGATGACTGATGACTTACCGAACTGACTGAAGACTGAATACTGATGATTACTAGAGGTGACGATGATGACTGACTATTGACGAAGGGCTGCCTTCTTTTATAGATTGTTCGATCCTTTGTTCCATTGTCGTCTTCAGTTCGTTCTAATCGCTTTTCCTATTAATTCTCCATCAGCAATTAGACAGGATGTGCGTTTTACGATTTCAATCCAACTCCCTGGCTGGATCATCTTTCGTTCGCCAATCCTCTTATCAACAATAACATTACTCATTGATCCCTTCTTCATTCTCTATGTATTTATTCCTACTGCGACGATCCGATCCATCGCAGTTTATTTGATTATCGATCTTTTGGAACCATTCCTCACACTTTCTACCGAAGAATTCATCTTACAAACGATTCATACAATAATAATCTTAGGTTTTATAATTTATATGAAAATTAATCAGTATTAATTCTAATAAAAACAAAATAGATTTCGCAGCGCCTCGACTTGATAGATAAAGCTTCTCCGAACCTACAGCGGAGTTTTGTTTGAAACAAAATAAAAATAACATGAGTTGGTAACCCTATAAGTTAGCTGCGAAATGTATCTCATCCTTCTTCTTATTTTATCGCTCGCAACCCAATACATCGTTCGAGGATTTGACAATTAGCGGTTTGATAATACTTATAAAAATGATACATTGAAATCGTTAATCATCACTATTGGGTGGACCACCGGACGTGACACTTCATAAGGATTTCTGCTATATCACCTTGTGTTGTTCCTTCCATTGAATACTCACACAATTACACTTCACGAAATTATAAACGCGTCGTGTTATAAAACAAATCGATCGCTTTATATTAAGTCTCAAGCCCGAAACGATCAACTGACTGGGACACGTCAATTACAGATCGATGAAAACGCGTGAATGGAAACAACACTGTAAAAGAAGAAATGCAGAACACTCTCTCTATCTCTTTCACTCTCTCTATCTCTTTCACTCTCTCTCTCTCTCTCTCTCTCTCTCTCTCTCTCTCACACACACACACACACACACACACACACACACACACACACACACACACACACACACACACACACACACACACACACACACACACTCTCACTCACTCTCTCTCTCTCTCCCTGTTAGAGTCATCGTTTACATTTTCCGAATCGATCGTCCCTTCGGGCATTGTTGTTTATGGTCGGCCACGGCCGCCGAAATTTTCAATTGTGTTTTAGCCGTGCGCTGCAGAAACAGTTCTTCTTAAAACACGTGATAGTATTCGATCTGACGTCGAAGGAGAAACAAAGTAAGCATCTTACTATGTACCAGTACTACGCCTGTCTCTTGTAAGATATCTTCCAGTAGTTCAAGCATGTTCTTATCTTAATTTATATTTTCATTTGGTTTTGCAATTTGCCTTTGATTTGTACAAATTATCTATTTTATTCATTAATTTTTCCAATTCATATGACTGAAGAAAAAAAAACCGAGGTCGAGGAGGTGTCGTCGCGACCGCGATCGCGATCGCCATCGAGGTCCCAGCGACATAGCAGGACATCCCGATCGCGGTCGCGATCTCATCGACGACGATAGCGATCACTATCAAGCAGGCACAAAAATAAAAATTATAAATATTTACATAGAGATTCGTGGTTGCGTCCCAAAATAGATAGATAAACATGCCATCTCGTGGTGCACTCCTTAGTTGTGTTTACACAAACAGTCATCTGTGCCTGCAGTTAGAAGATAGCATTTGTTCGATACACACGTCTTTGATCACAGCATTCCGTTCGTCGAAAAGATTTTTCCTGTGATAATTTTTATGTTGGATGCGATCTTTGTGGCGAAATTTGTGATGGATATTATTACAGAAGGTATGTACATTAAATTAATCATATTTTTGGCAATGTTAAAAATTTTTTATTCGTGTTTTTACCGATCTACAAGCCTGACTAAGAGCTTTTTGATTTTCATGACTTTTTTTGCATAAATTAGTGTTTTTAAACATATACAACTCATCGCAACTGCATAAAAGTTACATGGTGTTAAACTCACAAAAAAGTTGTCACATTAAAAAAAAATAAAGCTCCAAATATAGCCCCTTTTTATTACCATGTTTTTATTAACTCGCTTTCTTGTCTGTCTGTATTGGAATATGGGTTTTAAAATAAACTAAAGAGTCTATGTAAAATATAAATGGAGTTTATTCAAGTTTATATGTAAGAAAAACACGTAGAGAGGTACGTTTTTATTCCCCGACAAATAGGACGCGAGTGAGGATCGTTCTGAAAGAAACGGATGACGTTCTTATAAACGATTGAGAGTTGAGGATCCCATGACGTGGACAGCATAGATACGATGTATCTTTCGAAAGTTCTCGAAAGTAAAGCAATAGTATAACTTACTAAATAATAGTAGATTATTTTTGTCAATTTGTTTCTTAAATAAATTCCAACAGTCTGTCCGGTACAAATTTTGCAATTGACTTTAAACCAACTTCCCGATGAGCTAGAGACTTGAAACTTTAAACATAGCACAGAACTGGATGACAAGACAAATTATTTAAATAAAAAAATTTATTTTTTTTAATAGACGACGTTTTTAAGACGGACTAAAAAGTATAAAATGATTTTTCGTAGCCCCATACAGATTCCCAAACCCATACAGATAATCCTGAAAATTTGTGATTGTGAATTTTTAATAGCTATTAAAAATTTTATACTTTTTAGTCCGTCTTAAATTTGATGTTTGGTTAATTTTCCTTTTCGTTTCTACCAGTTTCTGGGGATTTCGTAAGTCTATGACTCGAAAGCAACTGCACGAGCTAGTAAGAGAAAGCACAAAGCGGCTGGATCCCAGCAAAGCCAATATAAGCAAAAATTTGAAAATTATAGCGACGGTGATGCTAACATTTTTCTGAGTTCCCTTGTGCCAGCGAGACTAATGTGTGATCTTATTAAACAATCGTTTCGAATGTAGCCTATTACCTAGGCGCAACACCTTACTATCTTGCAATAATGCGAGCAGCTGGAGATAACACGCCATTCGATTGTTGTAACCGTTGGGTTTTCTCGTTGTTTGCGTCCGGACGCTACGTGAAGGTCGCGTATACCACGGAGAGATTATGTAGCGCGCGTGGGATGACCTTGATCGCGGTCAAGACGGATGCAAACGAATCCCGCTAGCGTAGGGGTCGGTTACTACCCCTTCGTGACCTCGCTAAGACGTATAATCGCGAGATATCGGTTCGTGCCTCCAGGCACTGGAAAGCGGAGGAGTTTGGATCTTTTAAGGACTGATCAAGTAGCAGTATCTGGTAGAATACGATATATTCTGGATGATATGTATATTACAAGAATAGGCTCGTTCGCCTTGATATTCGAGGTAATTCGAGAATCGTTACGCTCGCAACGGATGGACGGAGTGTAAAATTCCGTCAATGGTAGAACGGATCGAATGTTTCAATACCCCCGTGCGTGCTCGAAGTGAACAATCGTATAATACGCTGATAATAGTGAGGTGATTCCGATAATAATAGCTCGTTGAGAACAATACGAATTCCTCGAAGGATTAAGAGGAAGAATTTAGCGACCGCGGTTGTTTATGTCGCGATACAATGACGTCGCTTGTATATGTATTCTCAACGAGTAAACACACGGCGAAGGACGACTTCGGTGTTTACGACTGACAACTGTCGTTCGCAGAAACAGCACGCAAATTCGGTGAACGAACGGCGATTCGGAATATTGGAAAATTTGCTCTTGCGGCAAATGGCGAATAATCGAGAACGAAGAAAATCGATATTTTGAAAACTACTTACTCCTATGGCAAGTAGTATATAAAGGAAAAAAAACGAATTTAGAAGGGACTATTTGCTCCTACGGCAAATAGTGTATAAACGAAGAAATTTGAATGGGCTATTTGCTCCGACGGCAAATAGCGGCTCCACGCTGGAATCAGTGCAATACAGCCGTGTAACTCGACTCACCACGATTACATCGGCGAGTGCATGCGTCCGACTCCGATTCGGCTTGCGAGGTGTTATTCGTCTCGCTCTTTCCCGAACGCGAACGATTGAGGACCGGTCGTAGCACTCACGCAATCGGCCGAAATCGGAAGAAATGCGTGAATGACGACCCGTACTAGACCTCGACTACCCGGCGACACCTTAAGAGATCAAACCTCGGCACATATAGTGGATTTGGAGAGTTCTCCGGTGTTCGGGCAGATAGCCTCGATCGTACTTAATCCGATCGTTTTATCGCGACGCGACCACGATGTAGGAACAGACGGCTACTCCGACCGGCGTACACCGGGGGGGAGACAGACGCTGTCTACTCGTATCCCACAGATTCGTCAGGAAACATCTTCAGTTACGGCAGCCACGTATATACGTGAACCGAGCGACCCCTCCGATATCCAGACGAATGTGCAAGGGTATTAAACTCGCTTATTCGAGCAAGACGACGACGCGACCAACGACGTGGAACAAACGAACGATCCCACCAGCGTACTGGGGGGAGTGCGGACGCTGCCCACTCGTCAGAATCTCGCAAACACGTGTGGAAACACCTTCAGATACGGCAGCCACTTATGTGACCGAGCGACACATCCGGTATCCACACTTGCCTGCGAGAGTACGTTAATGCGGAATACGATAATTACGAAATTTGTCCGAATCGAATTCGGACACACACACTCACCCTGCAATATGGCCGCCGAAACACAGTGACTGATTCAATTGCACGTTGGGAGTGGTCGGTTCGATGAGAAATTATCTGATTTACGACGAGAATTTAAAATTTACTCCAAAAGGAGTAGTTACGGTGACTCTACGCGGAACAGCCCGGGAGAATCGTTCGGTGTATTCCGATTCTTGGCTGTGCCGTAACGCGGTTTGCGTTCCCGACTCCTCTGTTTGAGGCGCGTAGATCGCGAGGATAATTTGGACGGTTTGCCAAATTATCAGGTCGGTTTGACCTCTCTACCGTCTCTACCGTTTCTCGCCGACCGGACCACTCGCGACGTCTCACCTAGACCGATTCCAAACGTAGAGTGATGCTCTGTCGGCTCGCATCGACCTCCTTCGATCCGGATCGAGCGGAGACCGATGCGCGCGCATGTCCGCGGCGTGGGGGTATCTCACGGTCCTTGTCTACGACAAGGATCGCCAACACGCAACGATGACCGTGACGGGTCGTTCCGGCAGGCAGCTCGAGAATTTGTAAATACAAATTCGTTCGTAAGAAACATATGTAACGGTACGGTTACATTGTATTTCCGTCTCCATGAATAAGAATTTGGCACTCTCCTAAACAATTTCTAATATTTTTTAGCATATGACATCAAGAATTATATTAATGTCTGGCTCGCCAGGCACGGAATGTGGAAAATGTACCTTGAATATATCGTACAGATTCTCTTTCTCTTTCCTCGTTTTATCTACAGCATTCGAGCACCCAGTTGCTCAACCGCGACAAAATGGTCACTTGACCCATCCAGAGTCAACGAGCACATAGTTACTCTTGTTTTCTATAGTTGAATCAAGATTTCCCCCAATAAATTTGCTTTCGTTTCAGCATTTAAGGAACTTATTAAAAAGTGTCCGATTGGTAATTTCCCGTATGTATCTAACATTACTGCCATTAACACTACTGCGTTCCTAGCCTCAAGCAGATCATTATCATCGCTTGTGCCTAGACATAAGTCTGCGTGACCGTGCATTATATCGTCTCGACCCCTTTGGCAACCTTTCTTTATGCCCATCTCATCCATGACCACTGCACACAGTAATTTCTTTCCTTTTTCTCGTAAATGACTCGATATTTCCTTTAGCGTTTGAAATGACTCCTCCGTGAAACCGGGTTCAGCATCCACACTGCTGTACCACGTTCTAAGGACGTCTGGATGAGGAAGCGCTAAATCAAATGTCTTTCTAATATAGGAATACGCTTTCGGCGGATAGAAATGCACAGTTAACGCGAAAGCCCTTAAGCCCTGAGGATATTTCTCTCTGGTGAGTTTACCTCTATTCTTCTTATTTATGATAATGCGATTGAACAATTCCAAAGAAATGTCTTCATGCGGAGATAGACAATAATAAGCATTATCGGGCAATATTTTTTCGTGTCTTAGTCCTTTCACTACATCCTGCAAGGAATTTACCTTTGCTTTAAGACGTCGCGCGTCGTACTGATTGTCTTAATCTTCTGTTTTCTTTCGCAGTTGCGTCAAATTTTTTGCGTAAAACGTTAAATGTTCTCTTCATACTGCGTGGAGTGTTCTCATAGTGGTGGTCGTGACAAACTATATCACGTGCTGTTACATATTGATATTTCTTTTTTGACGCATATGTTTTGTTTGGTGAGAAGCATTCCTCTTGCCTAACTGCAATGAGAAATAATGCTCAGTACTTACTGTACACGGAGATTTTAGTCTATGAACATTAACATTTCATACCACTTTCAATATCTCAATAATAAATCTTCAAATTTTCTTTTAATAATATGAGGGTGTCTCACGTAACATTTTTCACGATTTTTCAAGTCCTTGCAATAATGTGACAAAAAATATTTTGAACAAAAGTTGATCAGTTTTCGATTGACTATATATTGCAATAGAAAAAGTTCGAAAAACATTTTTTTTTAATATTGTCAAGGTTACCTTCATTTTTTTTAAATGGCACTTTGTATTTTTGACTTAACAGTATTATAACCCGTGTCAAGACGAATTCAACGACCTAGTACACCATGACCTTGGGATGACCTTGAAGGCGAAGAAATGAAAATTTCAACAAAACATGACAATCTGTTTGAAAACAAACAACATCCTGTAAACACAGTAGGCTTGCTTTATGCTTTGAGCTTTCACAGACTATTGACTATTTGAATTATCTATTTTATTAATAGCTACATAATGCAATCTTATTTTTATATATCTTTTTGCTAGTGATCGTATTAAATGTATTGTATGGTTCTCCATTAATCCATGATCGTTGTCATGATCTTTCAATGTTTCAAATATATTAGTATTGACAAAACGTTGCAAAACTCGATTCATTATTCGCAACTGAATCAGAGGTTTTTGGAAGATACTTTCTGTACGAGTTACATAGCGAATTTCAGTTTCGCATGCGCGGCAAATGATAAATACATCATCCGCTGTGTAACCGTAGCGTTTCTAATTGTTTGCGTCCGGACGCTACGTTAAGGTCACGTGTACAACGTAAGGTTATTTGTCGCGCGTGTATGATGATTTAGCCGCGATCAAGACGGATGCAAACAATGTCCCGCTAGCGTAGGGGTCGGTTACTACCCCTGCGTGACCTCGCTTAAGAATGTAATCGCGAGATATTGGTTCGTGCCTCCAGGCACTGGATAGCGGAGAAGTTTGGATCCTTTAAGGAATGATCAAGTAGCAGTATCTGGTAGAATACGATATATTCTGTATGTTGTTTGGTACAGTAAGGGTCTCGTTCGTCTCGAGGTTCGAGGCGAAATACGAAATGTTACGCTCGCAACGGATGAACGGATTGTGTAAATTCCGTTAGTGGTAGAATAGATTGAATATTTCTAAACACCGGTGCGTGTTCGAAGCGAATGATCGTATAATACGCAGAAGAACAATAATACCGATCCGATTGTCATAGATCGTTGAGAACAATCCAAATTCTTCGAAGGACAAGGAAGAAGAAATGAGCGACGACAGTTGTTTGTGTCGCGATACAATGACGTGACGCTAGTACGTGTATCCTCAACGGGTAAACACACGGCGAAGGACGACTTCGGTGTTTATGACGGTCAATTGCTGTTCGCGGTAACAGCATGCAAATTCGGTGAACAAATTGAGATACGGAATGTTTGAATAAGCTATTTGCTCCTGCGGCAAACAACGAACAAGAAAACGAAAAGATCGAGATATTGAAAAACTACTTGCTCCTACGGCAAGTAGTAAATAAAATGACGAATTTAGAAAGGGCTATTTGCTCCTACGGCAAATAGCGGCTCCACGCTGGAATCAGTGCAACAACCCCGTGTAATTCGACTCACCACAATTACATCGGCGAGTGTCTGCATCCGACTCCGATTCGGTTCGCGAGGTGGTTTTCGTCTCGCTCTTCCCGAACGCGAACGATTGAGGACCGGTCGTGGCACTCACGCAATCGGCCGAAATTCGGAGGAATCGCGTGGTTGACGACCCGTACTAGACCTCGACTACCCGGCGACACCTTAAGAAATCAAACCTCGGCACATATAGTGGATTTGGAGAGTTCTCCGGTGTTCGGGCAGATAGCCTCGATCGTACTTAATCCGATCGTTTTATCGCGACGCGACCACGACGTAGGAACTGACGGCTGTTCCGACCGGCGTACACGGGGGGGGGGGGG
>CM052215.1:892032-902124 GCA_028454225.1 Lasioglossum leucozonium
CCGGTATCATACCGGTATTTTACGTACCGGTACAAGTCCCTGATTTAAGCTACATAGTGTCTACTACAAGCATACACAAAAATCTCAGTGGAATATTGTGGAATATACAACTTTTAGTTACATTTCTCAAATCAGCGTATCAAAATTTATCTTCGTCTTTATAGATAGTAAACACTCATTAATATAAACCCAATATTATTATTATGAATAATACTTACTTCCAGGAACAGCATCCATTCCACACATAAAAAAAAATTCACTTCTCTTAAAATTGTAACCGTCACATTTGTTTTTTGGGACCGTAGTTCACTGCATGAAAACTGCGTGATGAATGAACGCGATATTTGTACTCCTCCCATTTGGCAGTCATACATGATAAGACCTTTTTACTTTAGGTTTCCGATAGAGTCATTACCTGAGTATTCAGTAAGGCAAAGGCCATACGCCTAACCGAAAATTCATTTTTGACATTTTGGCCACGTTTTAGCGATTTCCGACCACTGTGCGATGGTACAATTAAAAAATTACGCGTAATTGCTTTAATATACGATGTTGCATCTTGTTTGTGTACAGAAATGTTACTTCCATCTATGTCCTCACACGCAAGTAAACATTCAATGCAATTAATTTTTATATGTTTTTTTAAAGATAAAATTACCCAGCCAGCAATATATCCAATTGCTTGCTGGGAAAATTCGGTAATTTCGGGAGACTGTGTCCATGTGAAATTTAAAAATTCGGTAATTTCGGGGAAGTAACCAGTATGTTCACTGAGCCCGTACTTTTCTTGTATTTTTAAATTATGTACATGGTCGTAAACATTTACATCGTACCTATCTATTCTTGCACGTCTGTTTTTTGTTGGTTCGCTTGATAGATTTAATATTTTAGTGTTGTCTAATGGCCTCACGTTTCCTGTATTAATTGAAATGTCATGTCGCACAAGCAATCGCTTGTACGCGGAAACAAACTGTGAAACTGTTGGATTTGGGCACTACCCACTTCTGCCTCTAACAGCGCAAAAAAAGAGTTCCAAATGATCTTGGCTCGTCTTATATGATAATAAATATTTCATTTGCGATTCATTCGGTTTGATATACAAGTCGTATATATTAAAAATAGATAATACCACGGTAAAAAGGCCAATGAAAATCAATGATTTTGTTTCCTTCTCCATCAAAAAGGACGAAGTATTCGCCTAAACAATTTCTGATGTTCTTTAACAAATGACAAGCATCAAATATGACATTAACGTCTGGCTCGCCAGGCACAGGATGTGTGAAATGAGCTTTAAATATGTTATAAATATTTTCATGCCCTGTCTTTCTCGGATTTACATGCATTCGAGCACCTCATTTTTCTACTGTGGCAAAATGATCACATGGACCGTCTAACATTAAACTGCACACAGTCACGCCCGCTTTCTGTAGGCGAATGAATGCCTCTCGCAATAAGTTGGCTTTAGTTTCGTAGTTCAATGTTGTGATTAAAAAATAGGCGATTGGAAGTTTCCAATTTTGGTCTAGCGCCACAACCATTATTACGGGGGCATTTTTGGCCTCTAGAAGGTCATCCCCACCACTGATACCGACACCTAAATCAACATGACCCCGCACTGTCCCATCGCGACCCCTCTGATATCTTTTTTGGATGACCATCTCATCAAATATCACTGCACAAAGCAGTCTTTGTCCTTTTTATTTCAACTCGTCAGATTTTTCTTTTAACGCTGCAAAGGATTCCTCAGTAAAACCTGGTTCTGCATTTACACAACTATACCAGGTTTTGAGGACATCTGCGTGCGGAAGCGCTAAATTAAAGGTTTTCCTAATATATGAATACGCTTTTGGTGAATAAAAGTGTACAGTCAAAGCAAACGCGCGCAGTGCTGGGGGGTATTTGTCTCGCGTGAGTTTGCCCATATTTTTTTTGTTTTCAAGCATGCGGTGGAACAATTGCAATGAAGCATCGGCATTAGCAGAAAGGTAATAATATGCACTATCAGGCAGAAGTCTGTTTTCCTTTAACACGTTGACTGCCATGTCACCCATATGTGGGTGACGGAACTATTTGTCCAAGTTTTAAAATGAATTTTTACGCTAATATATTAATCGTACCAAATTTTATTAGGATCTGTAAAATGCCAGAAAGTTGGAGGACTACTCCATGTCATACATATAATTTTTTTCAATTTTTATTTCATTCAATAACCTACATTGATTTGATGGAATTTTTTAGGTTTCTAGTTTGACAGTCAAAGTGTTAACCCTTGTATTACATCTTGTAAAGAGTGTACCTTTTTTCTCAGTCGTGTGACCTGCTGCTTCAGTAATCTATTCTCCTGCATCATGGACTGCAATCTTCTTCGCATATTATTGAATTTCTTCATCGTACTTCGTGGTGTATTGTAGTAAAGATGATCATGCAGTACCTTGTCATGCTGTGTTACGCGTTGACACTTCTTCCTCAAATCTGCAGTTTTTGATGTGCATGGTGAAGAGAAATATTTACTAACTGCATTGGGAAATATTGGTCAGTACTGTAGACAGATTTTAATCCTCAAATAGTAACATTATATGCCACTTTTAATATGTTAAAGTAAGTTTTTGCTTTATGAATAAGAAAAAATTAGAAGAGCCAATTTCATTTATAGATTAAAATGGGATATTCTGTATATTTGACTCTTATTCCAACTTACGTGTCTGGTTGCTGGTAGGTGAATGATTGCATTCTACAACAATAATTGGGCGTGTATAGCAGCTCAAGGGATGTATTTTTGAACATTTGGCGTAACAGAAATACATCAAATGAATCTTACACGTTGAATTTTATTTATACCATTTTTCTGGGTTGAAGGTCATATTGTGTTACATGCATGAATTCGTTATTTTGTCAGCTACAACATTACGTTAACGAAAATATATCATTCCATTTAAAAAAAAACATCGATAACCTTGAAATCTCATAAAAATGACCTTGACATTTTTTTTCCCCTTACACCGTTATATGTGGCCCTTCAAACAGTGTAACTTTGTCCTACGAAGTTTTTTTGTATAACGAAAAGTAACGGAGATATTTAGGTGTCCTGCTTTATCGAATTCACCCTGTATAATCAAAATGATTGCACTTGTGCTAGTGCGCTGAGCGCACCTAGCAAATGCAATAACAAGCGTGTATTTACAAAGTGAACGGTGTGTGTGACACATGTCGCCTACTTGTCAAAACGCACGCTCGCTGGCTTCGAAACCGTCTTCTTTGAATACGTCCATAACGGTGGACGAACCTGACCTGGAGCGTCGGACTTGGAAGACGAGCCCGGCATTTCGATTTACGGATTGTCCGGTAGAAAGAATGCCGGTTTTAACAGCTCTATTGAGACAGTCTTTTCCGTACTATCTACCTCAATGGTGTACACGCGATCATTAATCCGCTTCACCACTTTATGGGAACCGGAATACGGCTTCTTTAGAGACCTGTTTGCCATGCGACGTAAAAATACATGAGTACAAGACTCGAGTTCTTTGAATACAAACGCTTGCGTATTTCTATTGTGCACCACGGGCACAGGACACACGTCACGCATATATTTTTTAAATTCTTCCAAGAAAACATTTGGATCTGGCGCGTAGTCTTCATACAAGAGAAACTCACCCGGCAAATGCAAGGTGGTTCTGAACAGAAATTCTGCCGGAGACGCGCCTACGTCCGCACGCACGTGCGTGCGTAGTCCTAATAATACGTTCGGAAGAACACGTGACCACTCGTTTCGAGTATGGCACATAATTGCCGATTTGAGCACGCGGTGCCACCGCTCAATCATGCCGTTTGAAGCTGGGTGATATGGGGTCGTCCTAATTCGGTCACTACCAATGAAAGACAGCAACCCTGTGAAGAAACGTGACTCAAACTGAGCCCCTGGGTCGGTGGTTAACACCTTTGGCGCTCCATAGCGCGAGACCCATGTCTCGAAGAATGCCCTAGCTACGGACATAGCTCCAGTGTCTCGTAGTGGAATTGCTTCAACCCATCGCGAGAAGCGATCTATGAGGGTTAAGCAATGAGTATACCCTTCTGAGGACGGTAATGGACCGATAATGTCCTTATGCACCTGATCGAACCGACCATCAGGAGCAATAAAGTGCTCGGGCATGTGGCGACAATGTCGGGTCACCTTCGACTGCTGACATTTTATGCAATTCTTGCACCAGGATGCAACGTCTTTGGTCATGTTAGGCCAAACGTACCTTTGGCGAATCAGCCGATCCTTTACCCTCGCCCCAGGATGGGCGGGGTTATGAAATAATCTGAAGACTGATTCTCGAAGCGTTCCCGGAATATATGGGCGAATCGCTTCGCCGGAGATTTCAGAGAAGACTGCGGTATGCTCCGGACCCCACCTCAATTTCCTCAATTTGAGAGGAAAGTCTGGATCAGTACAAATAAGTTTGAGCTGCTCATCTGTTGCCTGCTGCGCAGCAATATCCTCGAGAGAAATCTCGAGAGGCAACCTAAGAGCGGATACTCTAGACAAACAGTCTGCAACGACGTTTTCCGGACCCGAAAGGTACCGGATCGCCGTCGTAAACTGAGCAATATAGGAGAGCTGGCGAGATTGTCTCGGTGAAGCTTTCTCAGGACGCTGCTGAAATGCGAACGTCAAAGGCTTGTGATCCGTGAAGATGGAGAATTCTCGACCTTCTACAAAGTGCCTAAAATGCCTTACGGCCTCAAACATGGCCGTCAACTCCCTGTCGTAGGCGCTGTAATTGACTTACGCCGAGGAAAACTTTTGAGAAAAAAAGTAAGGGGTTCCCAAGACCTGTCGGTCCCCTGCTGTTCGAGGGCGGCGCCCATGGCGAAATCGGAAGCATCCGACACGATGCGAAGTTCCGCGCCCACGCGCGGGTGAACTAGCAAGGTTGCATTAGGCAGGGCTGCCTCCTTATCTCTTCTCCTTTATTCCTTATCTTTTCTCTAATTTTTATCTACCTTTGTCATACAATGCTATTTGAGGGTCTAAAAAAGTTAATTACTGAAACAATAAGTCGTTTAAAGGTAGACGTTCAAGCATTTCTCGAACTGCAGTGGTATAAAAATTCATGCAATTAAACCGAATAATACGTGCACATTCTACATCTAAACTATTCAACAAACATTCACATTCTGGACCAACATATACACTTTCTATATCAATTAAATTATCTTTAACATTAACATCTAATTTGGCAATATCTTTTAAAGCGTCAGGCTTGATAAAATTTTGTCCTATTCGAAGAACTAGCTGCCGGCTGTTCTCAAATAATTTATGAATTAAAATATCTCGCGATTGAAAGAGGGCATTGAAACTATTAAAAAAATTTAACGAATATTTTAAAAATAATATATAAGCTTTAATGCTGTCGTCATTTAAATATTCTAAAATAGTTTCGGCAGATTCTAATTTATCTTCGACGACAGCTAAAATGAAAAAATGTTTTAAAACATCCCAATTTTTAATCAATCTAATAATACATTGGTGCATACAAAGCCACCTCGTGTTTGATAATTTCAAAATTTTTGTGCGTTGTACGCCGAAAAAATCATGAAATTCATTCAAAATTGCGCATCTTTTTGCATTGCCCGAAACATAAGTGGCAACTTTTCTAATTAGCCTTTCACATGAAGACGGTAACTGGTCACACGCTTTACTAGATATAATCGCGGAGGTGTGACATATGCAATTCAACAATATTAAATGTGGTAATTCGATTTTTAAACGCGAAGCAAAAGAATTATTACACCCGAGCATTACTGACGCATTGTCGCACGCCATTCCAACTATGAAAATGAGAGGAATTTCGTTCTTTTCAAAAAAATTTTTTAAAATTTGGAACAATTTAATTCGCGGTACAGTCGGCGCTATCTAAAAGTAATACATCTAATTATAATTGAGTAATTACTCTTTTATTAGATGATGAAACGTACTTTACGAGAATGCACATTAATTTCATATCTGAAATGTCTGTGCTCTCGTCTATTAAAATAGAAAATCTAGTTTTTCACAAACAATCAATAAGTATTTCTATTTCGCGTTTGGCTATTATATTCTTAACAATTTTGGAACACTTATGCCGAGAAAGTGAAAGATCCTGCACAACTTTTGATTCTATACAAATATCTTTTAAAAGAGGAACTAAATGGTCAACCGTAGAAAAAGCGACATTATGCTCTGCATAAAAGGCAGACAATTTTATTTCCGCGCGTTTTACTCTATCATTATGCGATACATCGTTATTGTTATTACTATTATTATTATCATTCGCGGTGGCTTTGTCATTACACGCCCTCATGTTTCGTATATGTTTGTTCGACTGTGAATGTCTAATCAAATCTTTTTTATGACATCTGATAGTTTGATGACATACATTGCAATATACTTCATCTTTTACTGGAGAAGGAGTTAACCACAATTTAAGCTGGTCATCCTTCATCCAAGAATTTTGGTAATACCTACGCTTCTTTGTAGCTCCTTTTCCAGTATTAGTTGCCATTATTTAATTTAATATTAACGATAACTTACCTGAATTTCCGTCAGCTGTCAGCCCGCTCTTGTTCCGTAACGGTGGTAACCAGTGGTAACAGACTCCGCTATTTAGACGTTCCCGCCAATCATAGTCCCCCACAAACTTCGAACGTAGATACGTTCCTGCCGAAACTCGGAATGCGCAAACAAAAGCGCCCCATATCTCATCACTGCCGGCACTCGGCCACACAGGTCATCGGATGGATGCCGGATATATCAACACCACCTATACAGGGTGTCCCAAAACTATCGTTCTTCCGGGAAATGGGGGGTTCCTGGGGTGATTTGAAGCAACATTTTCCTTTGCAAAAATGTCTGCCGGAGCTTCGTTTAGGAGTTATTAACGAAAAATACTGACCAATCAGAGCGCGACCTAGACGCGTGTTGGCAAAGATGGTACGGCGCGTCAGGAGGATCCCCTCGCTGGAGCGTTAGCGGATCACCGCGAAGAAGAAATGAACAAGCGAAAGAGTAGGCAATTTAGAATTACGTAGTGTAAAAACTCACTTATTTAGCCGTTAATCCACTTGCTGCTTGGAAGAGTGGCTCACTGGGCCACTCGGTGACGAACTGTACAGCTGGCCTCAGGTATGCGGCAGTGCCGAAAGCCAAGGGTTGTACCGGTCAGATCACGAACCGCACAGCTGGTGGTTAATAGCAGGTATCCGATAATGTAAAGCCCAAGGGATGCAGGGTGAGGTCAATGATCCGGACCTTCAATTTCACTGTTGTTACGTGATTGCCATAAATTCTAGTCTTACAGCGGTCCTTGGAAATCGCGCAATCGCTGTAAGACGGTAGTCAAATGATTCTCATGCTCTTCCGGGGAGGCAGAGGCAATGAGGATGTCATCGAGAAACGTGAACACAAAGTCCAGATCGCCCAGCGCGCGGTTGATGTATCTTTGGAAGGTTTTGTCCCGCGTTGCGAAGTCCGAAGGTCATCGCACGGTATTCAAAAAGGCCGAAAGGCGTAATGACGGCAGTTTTCTGAATATCCTCCGGGGCTACGGGTATCTGATGGTATGCCTTATAGAGATCTAGCGCCGTAAATATAGTTTTTCTATGAAGATTGGCCGGGAAGTCGTGCAGGTGCGGCACGGGGTACCGATCGGGTACTGTCACGTTGTTTAAACGGCGGTAATCGCCGTAAACTCGCCATTCACCGGACTTCTTTTTAACTAAATGTATGGGGCTGGCCCATGGGCTGCTAGAAGGCCTGCAGATACCGGACTCGACAAGGTGCTTAAATTCGGCCTTCGCGGCTCTGAGCTTGTCGGCAGTTAGACGTCGAGCGCACTCGGCCACAGGCGGGCCGGTAGTGGAAATATGGTGAAACACACCGCGCGACTCGAGAGGGGTTGGCTGCTCAAGCCCGATAACTTGAGGGAAACGAGCCAAGATATTCGCGTATTTGGACTTCGGCCCAAGGACGTTTACGGTCGAGGGGGTATGACCGGCGAGATCGGCAACTACACTAACACCGGTTGTGGAGTCGTTAACGCGGCGCCCCTTAAGGTCGACCAAGAGGCCATAATGCGTAATCAGATCGGCTCCTATTAACGGATGCGGGACTGCTGCTACGCAAAAATTCCACTCGATTGGGCGACGCAGTGCCAGATCGAGGAACGCGCGAAGTTCGCCGTACGTATCGATACGGGTGTCGTTCGCGGCAAACAGCTTAAACGAGCTGGTAGGGGTACGCGATCCTGCGGAAACGGGCAGCAAGGACAGGCCCGAACCTGTATCGATAAGGAACATGCGGCCCGATTTACGATCGCGTATATGGAGACGTTTAGAGGACGCATAACACTCTCCCACCGTCTCCCGATAGGAGGGTGAATTTAGTTTTCCGGTGCGCGCGGAGGGGCGGACCAGGCGCAGGGCTTAATACAGCGAATCGCGCGATCGCTATATTTTGTGTGCAAACGGCACAGCCCCGGGGGTTCACGGCTTTGAGATCGCCTCCGAGGTCGGGGATCGGCAGCGTTTCCAGAGCAATTACGCTGGCGCGACCGAGAACGACGCTCGACCAACATGGTGAGCCTCCCGACATCGCGCGCGAGCTGGTCGATCCGCTCCGACATGGAGCTGGGTTTCGATGACTCGGCGGTAACGGCATACGCGGCAGCGGGGTTAATTGTTTCCACGATTTTGTCGGCAAGAAGGGCCATTTCTTGCAAGTCGTCGGACTTGGACGCGGCTAAAATCGCACGGCACTGCTCGGGCATCAGCTCGAGGAAGATCGAACGCAGAACGGCATCCGGACACGCGCCATTGTTTAGATTGCGCATAATCGCAAGGGTGTGTGAAGGTTTCCCGTGCGACGCGACTTGTCCTTTCAACAGCTGACGCAGCTTCACTTCGGCGGAAGTAGAGAACGTCGCGATAATGCGCTCCTTGATGCGTGTGTAAGGCGCGACCGGATGGGGAGACGCGATGAGGTCGGAAATTATCACCGCGGTATCGGAATCAAGACCGGCAATAACTGTATCGGCCATGGTTGTTTGACTCGTTATACGCGCGTTTCGGAACGTTGCCTTGACCTGCCCGAACCATACCGAGGGTTCGTTCTTAAAAAATACGGGCAGTTTCGGTGCGCGGTAGACATCCGCGCGGGCGGAAGACGTGCTGGCGATGCGCGATTCGTCGGTCAACGGACGAGCGTTCAAAAGTTCGCGCGTGGCCGCCAGCTCGGCCTCTAACTGAGCGAAACGTTCCTTCGTCGTGGGAAGCGACATGGTCCCGACGAGAATTCACTTAACGGAAATTTAATTTACTTTACGAAAGACTTAGAAACTAATCACCGCTCGTGGCTTCCACTTGGCGTCGATACTGGCGTCGATGGTGGTCTCCACTCGGCGGTAACTGCGGCAGGGACAGCAATGGCGGCGATGGTGGCACCCACGTGGTGCTGGGAACGCCGGTGACGATGATTTCAAGGCAGGACGGCTGCAACGTGCAGCGAGCGGCCTGCTCGCCGCCTGGATGTTCTGCTTACGGCAAAATTCAGCACTGGCCGGATTCCATCGGGAACCTCCTAGCATGTGCAACGGGATTCCCCTCACAGGCGATGAGTCGCAGCCATGTTACGGCAGCAGGTGCGATGTTCCGGTTCCAGATCGCCGAAATCACGTAGGGGTCACCAAATGTAGGAACTGGTCGTAATTACTGCTGCACGTTTAGATTATATAGAGAACTTTATTCTCGCCCCAATGGCGGCTACAACACGTGTTGCTTAGTCGGCAACACGGAATCTTTTTGTACGTCTAACTATGACGATAGTTAGAGAGTGAATCCTATTCGTGCGACAATTCGCACTAGGCACATGGACAAAGTTTTGTCTAGAGGGGCGACTCGCTATACCGCTCGCATGCGGCCGATGCCGGGCGACGCTAGCGCCACGGCAATACGCGGAAACGCATGTTGCCTGCCCCTACATGACCAGTATTTCAGCGCTCTCTATGATCTGGGACGGAACTATTGACAGTATATATAGATATAAACGCTTACTCACTCATACATGCTCAT
>CM052215.1:908271-918613 GCA_028454225.1 Lasioglossum leucozonium
TTTTTTGCTACGAGTAACAATAGCGAGAAAATCAAGATGTCAAAATCGGGTGAGACACCCTGTATATCGCTGAAAAACGGAAGGGGAATTACACAGTCCGAACGGTACACAGCAAAATTCATACTGACCCGACGGAACAACAAATGAGGTGTATCTTCTGCTATCTTCATCCACGGGAACGTGGAAGAAACTGTTCTCGAGATCCAAGGTTGTAAATACGCGCTTGTCCCGTAAGCGATCAATTTGATCCTCTATGTTCGGCAAAGGGAATCGATCTTTTATTATTTTCTGATTCAGTCGTCTATAATCGACACAAACCCTCGTGGATCCATCCTTTTTTTCACGAGGACGACCGGACTAGCGAAATCTGAATGTGAAGGTCGTACTATCCCGTCGCGAAGCCACGTTTCGATTTGTGAATCTACTTCTTTATTTTCTTTAACAGATAACCGTCGCGGTGTCTGATATATGGGAGTTTCGTCGTGTAACGCGATACGCATTCTTACCCCCACCTCCTTTGTTTGCTCCGATTTATAACTCTCGATTTTATGTTTTACCTCTAACTGAATTTTTCGGTCTGGAACATGGGATAAATCGATATCGTTAAGCGCAATAATATTTAAGACCTCGGGAATATCCTCAATTACATTTGGTATTTTCGATATATGTATATTTCCTCTCCGCATGCAACAATCTACAGTTTCCAAAAAATCAAACCCTACGATTATATCATGTGCTATGAGTGCATCAGTTACAACGTGGAACAATTCATTGTATTTGTCTCCATCCATTTTGACGTTTACTCTACAGCTACTAAGTGTAACGTTATCATCCGAGCCCACCCCTCTGAATTCTATCTTGTTGTTGGACAACAAAGGTGCGCCGATCCCAATATACGTTGCCACTCTCATAAGACTCAAGTCGCTACCGGAATCAATCAAAGCTTCGATCTGCCGTGTCCCTATCGCTATATTCTTACGCGCTTGCCGCCTCTTTGATGTTACCGCGTTTGTTCGCGCCGCGCCTGTCGGCTTTGGGCACTTCGCCACGACGTGCCCGTAGCCCCGACATTCAAAACATTTCATAACTTTGTCCTTCGTTGGACACTCATCGCTCTTATGTCTCTTGTCGCCACAATAGTAGCACCGCACTATCTTCGTCGGATGCGTCGAACTGCCACTTCTAACGGGTTGTTTGTTGATCTTCGCTGCATCTCTCTCGGTCTCTTTCTTGCTCCTTGGACTAGCCGCTTGCCTCTCCCTCATTTTTCCGTACTGCGTCAATCTGTCCTTGAATTCCTTTATATTCTTTGCACCATACAGCATTGTTTTACTCAACTCGTCATCCCTGATTCCATCTATGACGTATTGCATGACTGCCGCTGCCTCCATGCTGACCTGCGCAGCGATATCCAACATGCTATACATGTACTCGTGGTACGATTCGTCTTCTCTTTTCTTTCGTTGCATCAATTGTTTGTGTACCGTGTGGCTATTCACAGTCTTTGAAAATTCAGCGCGTAAAGATTGCTTCAGTTCGTTCCACGAACGCGTGCACTTTTCGTAATTCACATATAATTTCGCTGAACCACACAGAAGTCGTCTCGCATAAATCAATTTTTGCATATCTGTCCATTTGCACAATTTCGCCGTATCCTCGAAATCCTTCAGCCAAGTCCGCAGGCTTCTCTTTCCATCTCCGCTAAATTTCTCCATCGACTCTTCCACGTCCTTGAACGTGGGAACGTACGCCGCCCTGTCACCAGCTTCCTCTTCCCGACCGTCCGATTCATTTTCGGAATCATCTTCGTCGTCATCCGTCTGGGCGTCTTCAAGCAACAAAGCCGCTTTGAGTCTCTCCACCAGGTCCGGCTTATTACCTGCTGTTTTGAGCTTGCGAGATTTCAATTCTCTCTTAAGATCGACCAACTTCATACGTTCTGGATCGAAAATGTTCCTATTCATCTCAGAATTTTCCTCTTTGCCATCGTTCCCGTTCTCTTGCGAGCTTGCCATTTTTTCGCACTTCCCTTTCGCAGTTCTCTTTTCTCAAATCACTTTTCGCAACTCTCACTATCGCAATTCACGCGGTCGCGTCACGAAATTCGCATATAAAGTAACAATTCGCAACAAAACGTTCGTCGTTATCCTTGAACCGATCCCGGACGAGCCCCCAAGATTGTGGGATCAATTACGGGGAAAACAACGAAACCAATGAACGGGAAAAAAATAGGAAGTATATTTGGTAAAAACTCTTAGCTCGGCGCGCTACACTCGACTGCCGTTCCTCGGGGCCCGCGTGCCCCACCACGCTTCGCCTCTCGTCCCCTCGCACACTCGCTCACGCCGGCACGCGCCACACACGCATAGACTCACACGCACACGCACACACGCCGGACTCGAACAGCGCCGCGGCGGATCAGTCACCACATTAAATTGCCGAGATCGCTTTTTTGTTTTCGATATATTCACAATTTCGTCTGCGTGGTCGTGCCGGCCTAACGGCCGGCCCTCTCCGTCCCTTCCACGACCTAATAGTAGTAGTAGTAGTCAGTGAATCCAGCGGGAAGGGCGAATCGGTCGCCCCTCGCTTCCTTAAGGCACACCGTATCGTCGTCAACAGTATCACTGCGGCGCTACCGGTGCTCGGCCCTGTTTGTCGGGTTGCAATTATCCGTTCGTTTTTCGGCCACGCTCTGTTTTATATGGCCCGGGCCGCTCAGAGTCGTCGATTTGCCTAGACAGGACGGTCATGATCGATGAGACGACCATGCTACCTAATTTGGGATTTTTGAGCTGCTTTAAAGCTCGGTGCGGACGTCGGACCATCTCACCTTCAGACCTGCAGGGTGTCTCGCCTGCCCTTTTAGACTCCCACCACTTCACCATATTTACATGTCGAATGCGTCCAGTTTTGATTTCCCGTCCCTACTCTGTTTCCGGATATTCCAGAAATTTGCCCTCTCCCGTCTTCCACGACCTAACTCAGACCTAACTCTGTTCGCATGATCTTTGCATTATAGTTGTCATCCAGAATTTGAAATAGTACTGGAAAAATAATGCGAACATAGTGTGGTCTGGGTTAGGTCGTGGAGGAGACGGAAAGTGCCGGCCCGACCACGCATACGAAATACCAGGAGTAGTATTTCAAAATTGATTCCATATTGTATATGTATGTATCACCCTACATAGAGTGAGACCCTGTTTTCTCTGTCATCTCCACAACGTGTTTACAAAAACAGTAAACTGACGCTGCGTCGGTGCAGGCTTACGTTGCCACGGAAAATTCAATTTAGTACTAACAATTGTTTTTTGCAATTATCTCGAAAAATAAAACCGAGCGCCGGGTAGTTATAATGACACAAAATTGTTCAGAATGTAGTCCTTGACAACATATGTCAAGGTTATGTTCATCGGAGATGCCTCCCCTGAAGTAAACATTTACCCTTTTTGTTACCAAAAAAAAATTTCGAACTTTTTTTATTGCAATGTATAGTCAATCGAAAACTGATCAAATGTTGCTTAAAACATTTATTTGTCTGATTATCGCAAGTACTTAAAAACTCGTGAAAAGTGTTATTTGGGACACCCGGTATATTTATTATAAGAGACTACTTTTTACAGCGAACACGCGAAGAAGAAGAACGGATATTAGTAGAGACAAAGGCTCGAATAGGCGCGGCATCGTATCGTATAATGTTTAGGCGCGACATACAAACGTCTTCGTGTGTCAAATCACATCATCACATTTTTTCAATATACCTCAACAGTATTAAATCAGTATTGAAAGTGCAAGATGGTGCGCACAAGGGTAACTTTTGTACAAACTACGCTACCGAGTACAGTTTGGAAATCTGCACGAAAAAGTAGACGTATACATCAGGTCAGAGCACGGTTGTGGCCAGAGTCACCAGATAAGGGGAGGTAACATGACGCGACATGTGCGACATTGATGAAACGCGTCACATGACTGGGCAGAACCATGGGGGAATAGCGTCATAAAAGGGGAAGGTAAAGTGGAGATACAAGTCTTAATTTGGCGACTCTGGCTGGAGCCTCTCAAACATTGCCCCCCCCCCCCCCCGCCCCGCCCAACCTTTCTTTCATACAGCATGCATCTTCGTCGCGTTTGTTGGAAAGGAACAGTGGGTGTGCTGCTGTGTGAAGGTTTGCCTCAAACGAGGGAAACGTGCTCACCACTAATATACACCGATATATTGAAGAGACGCTTTCCTACTTTTCAAAACTAACTTGAAATATAATAGCTGAATTTTTTATTATAACTTATAGCATATTTTTAAAAAGATTTGTGTCTGTAAGATACTGTCGGTGATAGAATTCTACTTCTTAATTTTTTTCTAAACGAGCAACTCTGAGAGAATCACCTAGCGAATATTATAGATCAATATCTGTGATGGACACTATAATTTGGTGTTGTGCAAATCAATCATAGGTGTCCCATAATGAGATTTAAAATTTCTTTACGAATAGTTTTCATTTTTATATCTTTTTAGTTTTCATTTTTATATTTTATTAATTTTTATATCGACTTGCAATATTATTAAAGTAAATATTACGTAATTGAATAAAACGGTAGGTTAGTTTCTTGTCAAATTGCTTCCACTTTCACTGACCTTGCATACATATGAAGCAAGCTTGTGTAGATTACTTCATAATTCACTTTTGCCCCTTTAGAGGTCATTAATGTATTCTTGTAATAATGGTGATAGCAGTACTGGCGCGATAGGTAATATAAATATGCAAGATGTTCGTTTTTTAGTATATAATGGATTGTTGAGAGACAGAGGCGGAGGGGAGTCAGAGAGGGGGGAGAGGGAGAGATAGAGGGGGAGAAGGAGAGGGAGAGGGAGTAGTTCTTCACAGCTGGGATAACTAGTTTGCATGTGAGATGCGAACAGCTATGTCTAAACTTCCCGCAGATGTAGATCTTACCAATTCGCCTAGCACTTCTAAATGTGCGCGAAGATCAAGTTATTCCGGATGTTAATCAAATTTGGACAATAAAATTAAAAGCTATTTTCAAAATTTATCTTTTGAATTCATTTTCCAAATTTATTTTCTATAACTGTTATCCCAAATTATCGTGCGACATAATGGAATATGCCTACAGGAGATACCATTGACAAAAAAAAACCAATAGTACCTCATGATGGGTGATGTGGAAATCTATTGATACGAGCGTGGACCTAATGGCCACGAATAGCTCCTATGACACGTGCCTCAGGAGCTCCGAGCACTATGGCCGACACGTGGTGCAAGACGCACAGCCGGGTCTAGGGAGCGTAACTTTCGAAAATCGGCTGTCTCGTCGCGTCGCGAGAACTTAATTCCCAGGCCTGCACTAAACTAATTATTTTATGTCACAAGTAGCTTGTTTTAGTACAATTTTGTTGAGAATCGTTAGCTGCGTCGATTAGTGAATTACGTATTAACTTAATTATTTAATTATTATACAGTATTGACAGTATTCACTTACACTGCTTGGCGACCGAGGCAGGTCGTGCTTCTTGGCCCCTCGCGGGGTATGCCCCTCAGTGGAATGGGTAGACAATGTGCTTAAATCGTGCTCCTCAAATCGCGCTTATTCCATTTCAGGAGACCTATATCCTTTTCATATGACCTCTACGTGTCCATCTATAGGTAAATATTAGTGATACTACACCGTAACTCCCTCAAAATCATTCACTGTCTATCTGAATCATTTTTTCTGTAAAGTGTAGTTCACCAGTAATTCGCATTTATAGATTAAAATAGGACACCCTGTACAGTAACTTCTACGACGTCCATCTGAGAAAAGGAAAGATTTCACTTTCATGCTTTAGATACTTTTTATTTGTCTCACGATATATTTTTATTCTCCAGGAGGAAAGCTTGGACTTAATGGGGCAATATAAACCTGAAATATTCTGCTAGAAGGTAATTTTGCTTTGTCGTTTATTGCTTTGCATGCTTAAAATTTGTAGTAAGCATCCTATCTTTAAATACTCTTATGCTTCGAAATCTATTGATTTCAAGCTGTAACACTATTCTTTAATTCTTACAAAATATAATGCGATAAGGACTAGCGTTTGTTATTTATTACAAACGGTATGTTAATAACCTACTAAACTCTGACATTTAAAATTAGTTTACGGATTTTTTACCTACCTTAATAAAATAGCATCATGCAATGGGCAATAAATTTCTGGTGTATTAAAACGGTTCCATTATGCTTAAATCGAATACAGAATTTGTTGGCAATTAGAAACGAGTACATCCCGTAGCCCGTAGAGAATTAGAAAATACAAAAATATAGTGGAGGCAACAAGTGTTTGGTTTCTAGCCCAAAATTACGTATTGCCAATTCCAAATGCTTCTTAAAGGTGAGACAATAGTGGAGATTTTAAGCAGAAACAAATTTTTTTAAATAAAATTGAATATACCATTCATAAGATGACAATGTTTATTAAGATGAATTCGTTAAAATATTGTTGAATGAACAGTTAGCGTATACTTTTTAGCATGCCGTACCAACCGGATGCACATTCTACCTACGTTCACCATTTACCTACGTGTGTCGAAGTTTCTACACATATTGGAGTATGATATAGTTTAGTTTTAACTTTACATTAAAAGGCTATTTATCTATTATAATATATTTATTTGATACACGTTTGGTGCTGCGTTTAGTATTTCATACTTTTTCACCTCTTCTTTAATTAACTGAGAAAGATTAATTTATCTTAACATTATTTATATTTAACGAATTGTCCAAATACACGTGATTGAGATATAATTTAGAGTAAAAGCATCTTATAACATCTGTAGTACTGCAACCCAGTAAGCAACTGCTCTTCATTTGCTAAGAATTTGTCACTAAAACTTGTCTATTTTCGACCCATCTGTTTCCGCATTAGGCTCGGTATTTGAGTGCAAAGGTTGCAGTTGCAATTCCATGGCACATCCATATCAAATCGACGCCAAACCTTGCCCTCGTTACAGTTGGCAGGTCGGTTGCACTAAGAGCGGACCTAATGTAGCTCTAAGAATAAATATCGGACAAAATCATTATTGTCATTATTTGAAAATTTCTAAATATATAGATTATGGGAAATGAAATTAAAAATTATGAAATTTAAACTTGTAGATGCTACCTCCTCTCAGATTTCAATGAGCTTTAGATATGTTCTACGGTAAGCGAATGAGGCGAGATTACTCAAGAAGGGAAAAGACGAACAGTGTGATGAGTTGTAGAGGAAACGAAAGGTATAGGTAGAAGGAGATAGAAAGAGAGAAAGTAAAGCGAAAACAATAGATTATAACAAAACTGAATAAAAGATATAATAATAGCGGACGAGTAGCGTAGTCCTATTGATACTATGGTGGATCATTGGTTTTTGGAAGGGCGGAGTGGGAATTTTGAAATTAAAAGGTAAAGTCAGCACCAACGTTCGCCAGGGCAACGATCTGGCAATCGGTGCTGCAAGGGAGACAAAAAAATTAGACAACGGATTTGACAAACCGAAAATAGGAGACGATGGGCCACGCGACAACAACCGCGATGTGAATGCACCTTCGACGCAACGAAATTTACAATTGCGGTCGTTCACCTCGTTTGTTGTCGCCGAACGCAAACAGCTGAGCTCTCTGATGAGGCAAATACTCCCGAAACGCGATTGTTCTTATGTCTCACCGATTACTCGTGAGCGAAATATAAATATGGGGTTAATGTCCGAAATAGAATCGCGGCTGGGCAATAATTTAGTTGTGATAATTTTTAACAACATTGTAAGTAACTTTGTCCTATACGTATAACAGGCGGTCTCTTTTAGTTCTTTAGATATTTTCAAAAGACTGTTGCTACTACTATATTGAATCTTGTGTATATAGTATGCTTCGTAATAACGTATGCGTTAGCAAGGTACGACTGTTTATCTACTGTTTTCATAAACATGTTATGAAGATCGCTAAGCAGTCTATACATTGTATAACGGACAAACCTTTTAAAGTAGAGAATCACATTTAGGTTATCATTAATTTGGTCGCTTGAGAGGCACACCTCAACATTTCTTTTTTTTTATCGTGTGAAAATACGTTACGCATATCCCGGCACCCTGGGGGGAAGCCGGGGTTATGTGGGACTCTCCTCCGGTGGGGGTCTAGGCGGAGCGCGGTGATCCCCTCCGGAGGCGTACCCACTAAAAACACACGCCCACCTAAGCCATACGGGAGGAGCCTGGATCACGCGAGTACTCAACAGGACACCTCCCAGCTATCACGCTATCCGAGGGAGGGGTTAGCCTCCCCCACTGCCTAAGCTAACAAGACCCCGGACGGAGGAGGGTCCCCACCCACAGCTCCCGGAGTCTTCGTACCCTGCTCGGAGCGGCTGACCCGAAGGTCGTAGGGCAAGAAGATGCCGCCACCGGTAAGAGAGGATCGTCGGCGGCACGATCTGGGACGCCCCGACCCTCCCCGCCCCACCCTTCCCACGATCCCGTCAGACCCTTTGGTCTGATGGGGACAGGCCGACGGCCCCCACACCGAGTAAACTCGAGGGGGGAGGGGCGTCAACTCGTCCGGAGGGGTCGACGCCCCTCATGGGAGCCGGGGTCAGCTCACACTTCGGCCCCCACCATCCTCCCCAGAGGGGCACCCCCCTCCCCCCGCCAAGGGAAACCCCCCTTCACTATAAGGGGGTACGTGTAGACGCGGGGGGTGAACCCCCCCTTTCCGTCCACGCCTACAACCATCCCCGTGTGGGGTGAGCTCGATTCTGCCGTGCGGGTACGACTCCCGCATCGCGTCTCCGTCCGACTCCCCCTCCCTTCTCCTTGGAGGGGTGGGCACACGTCGGCATGGAGAGGCCCACCTCAACTTAATCCAGCTCTAACCACGACTCGCAGCTAGTTTTGCAATGATTATAATAGCGTTCATTCGAATTATTGCAAACTAGATTTTTGAAAACGGTTTTTAAAACGCTTTGACCGTCATAAGCATTGGTTGGGTGATGGATTAAATCCTTTATGCGGGTAAATTAATAACTGATTAGATCTAGTTTAAGAATCCAAATTTCATTATTTGTTCTAAAAGGTTCGCCCGTTATATAGCTTTCTTTCCGGTTCTTTCTTACCGCAACGGGTTTTGTAACCGTATGGTTTTCGCCCCCACGTTGGGCGCCGATTATGTAATCGTCTTTGCCCTACGTTGGGCGCCAATTATGAAACCGTCGCGTTTCTTGTTGTTTGCGTCCGGACGCTACGTGAAGGTCGCGTATACCACGGAGTGATTATGTCGCGCGCGTAGGATGACCTTAATCGCGATCAAGACGGATGCAAATGAATCCCGCTAGCGTAGGGGTCGGTTACTACCCCTTCGTGATCTCGCTAAGAAGTATAATCGCGAGATATCGGTTCGTGCCTCTAGGCACTGGAAAGCGGAGGAGTTTGGATCTTTTACGGAATGATCAAGTAGCAGTATCTGGTAGAATACGATATATTCTGTGTGATGTTTATTACAGGAATAGTCTCGTTCGCCTTGAGGTTCGAGGTGATACGAGAATCGTTACGCTCGCAACGGATGAACGGAGTGTAGAAATTCCGTCAATGGTAGAATGGATCGAATATTTCTATACACCCGTGCGTGCTCGAAGCGAATAATCGTATAATACGCCGATAACAATGAGGTGACTCGGATTATAATAGCTCGTTGAGAACAATACAAATTCTTCGAAGGATTAAGAGGAAGAATTGAGCGACCACGGTTGTTTGTGTCGCGATACAATGACGTGACGCTTGTATATGTATCCTCAACGGGTAAACACACGGCGAAGGACGACTTCGGTGTTTACGACGGACAATTGTCGTTCGCGGAAACAGCACGCAAATTCGGTGAATGAACGGCGATACAGAATGTTAGAATATTTGCTCCTGCGGCAAATAGCGAAGAATCGAGAACGAAGAAAATCGATATATTGAAAACTACTTACTCCTACGGCAAGTAGTAGATAAAAAAAAAAAAAGAAAAACGAATTTATAAGGGACTATTTGCTCCTACGGCAAATAGTATATAACTGAAGAATTTAGAAAGAGCTATTTGCTCCTACGGCAAATAGCGAATAAACCAGAGAATTTAGAAAGAGCTATTTGCTCCTACGGCAAATAGCGGCTCCACGCTGGAATCAGTGCAACACAGCCGTGTAACTCGACTCACCACAATTACATCGGCGAGTGCATGCATCCGACTCCGATTCGGCTCGCGAGGTGTTTTTCGTCTCGCTCTTTCCCGAACGCGAACGATTGAGGACCGGTCGTAGCACTCACGCAATCGGCCGAAAATCGGAA
>CM052215.1:919113-947758 GCA_028454225.1 Lasioglossum leucozonium
GCATGTCCGCGGCGTGGGGGTATCTCGCGGTCCTTGTCTATGACAAGAATCGCCAACACGCAACGATGACCGTGACGGGGTCGTGCCGGCAGGCAGCTCGAGAACATTTGTAAATACAAATTTGTTCGTAAAAACATATGTAACGGTACGGTTACAACCTTTTTAGTACAGTCTCGCTATGGGTAGTTTCGCGGGATCGTTTTATCTCGTTATCGATGCTCGCGGGGAAGGTCCGCTGTCACGGCGGTTGACACGTAATCGGCGGGCTTTATGTTTGAACGGATTGGCGGGAGTCGTCGTCTCGACGTTCGACGGGGTTCGTCGTCTCGACGATCGGCGGAAGTTTGTTGTCTCGACGTGTGGACCGATCGGGTTTGAACGGTGCGGAAGGGTTCGGTGTCCCGGGGGTCAAGGAATACGGGGCGGCTAGAGATCGTTGTCACAACGGCAGGTGGAGTTTGTCGTCACGATAAAAGGAATCGGTGGAAGTTCGTCGTCACGACGAAAGAACGGAGGAGATCATTGTCCCAACGATGTGAGATGGTTCGTCGTCACGACGATAGGAAGCGACGGTGTTCGTTGTCACAACGAAGGAGCGGCGGTATTCGTCGTCACGACGAAAAGGAGCGGTAGTTTTCGTTGTCACAACGAAAGAGCGGAGGGGCTCGTCGTCACGACGAAAGGAATCGGCGGGTGTCGTTGTCTCAACGAAAGGCGGAGGGACTCGTCGTCACGACGACAGGAATCGGCGGAGAAATCTTGTTGTCACAACGAAATAGCGGAGGAACTCGTCGTCACGACGAAGGGAATCGGCCGGTATCGTTGTCCCAACGATCGGTGGAGGAGCTCGTCGTCACGACGAAAGGAGTCGGTGGAGTTCGTTGTCACAACGAAGGAACGGAAGGACTTTTGCCGTCACGGCGAGTGATACTGTGATACCTACGTCTCGTAGAGTGGTTTGCTGTCACGGCGAGTAGGAAGATGGCCTTTGGAAGATTTCACTGTCGCAGCGTAATTTCCTCGGCAGGAGTATCGTTGTCGCAACGATCGGTAGGAGTGATTTTTGACGATTTTGACGGGTCTTTTATACATCCCTTTTGGTGGCGCGGGGTAGTGGTGCGGCAAGGTAATAGGGGTAGTTTTTGTGAGTATGACTTTGTCTTACGTGTCCGTCAAAATGTCGTTTTTCGGAAATCGGGCCCGTGCACTGTTTTCGGTTTTGACAGTTCGCGGGCCGGGGTTAGCGCGGTGCGGGGATGCCGGCGCGGGGTCGGTGGCGTGGCCACGCGACATTTCGGATGTCTTCGGGTTCGGTCGACAGGTTTCGGCGTGGCGCGAATTAGTAACAGGCCTGCACCGGGCAGGTCTGTTACAAAGAGACGCATAGAGAAAAAAGCGTGGTCAGTACGTTAAAAGAGTCCGTTGTAAGAGTTGTAAGAGTCGTGTTGCAAGTCCTGAACTGTTTTATTATTAAGTATATATTGTTGGTATTAAAGATGCAGTTGTTTTCTTAACTATCGTAATTATCTTAACAGTCAGAAAGTGACAACGAATAAAATCTTTTTATATGTAACTCATATTATTTTGCCTAATTTTTGTGTACATGAATTAGTGACATGTTTTTTTTTTAAATGATAATTTACTTTGTATGATACATGTGCAAAATTTATTAAATAATATGTTTAAGATCCTAATATGAAAACTCATGGTGTAGCAGGATGGGTTTCGCAAGATGAATTTGGTTTTGGACAAAGGTATATCTGGGAACATATGATGTATATTCTTTTAAAGGATGGGTTTTACATGTTTTGTATAAAGGATAGCTTTCGAGGAAAACACAAAGGATAGTTTTACGAGGTATAATTATTTTTAAAGGATAGAGCGAAACGTTAACTACAAGAAGGTTGGCAACGATATATATCAAATGACTTCTAAGTCTACGTGTTTTCACCATCGAATGTCCGGTTTGTTTCAACCGTACTCTCCCTTTGGCAATCGGCGACGACTCGGAATCACCAGGAGTCCTCTGTCCGTTCGGCGGCCGGCCTTCATGGCCGTCCTCTCCGAAACGTACAGGGGAACCAGGCGATCCTACTTTAACGACGACTCGGATTCACCAGGAGTCCTCTGCCCGTTCGGCGGCCGGCCTTCATGGCCGTCCTCTCCGAAACGTACAGAGGAACCAGGCGATCCTACTTTAACGACGACTCGGATCCACCAGGTCTCCTGCCCGCTCGGCGGCCGGCCTTCATGGCCGTCCTCTCCGAGACGTGCAGAAGAACCAGGTGGTCCTACTTTCAGGCGGCCAGGAAGCTACCCTGTACTCTCCTCTCGGCGGGCGGCCGGCCTTCGTGGCCGTCCTCTCCCATGAATCCAGAGAGGCGTCCAGGTGCAACCCCTGTCCTCTCCTGAGCTGCTGGGCGTCCGATAGCATAGCTTCGTACTCTCCCTTAACCTTATGGGCGGCCGTGGTCTTACCTCGTCCTCTCCCAAAAGGCGCAGCAAAAGTGATTGCTCCGCGATATTCTACTGATATTTATACTACATCGTTGCTAACCCTCTCAACAACGCGTTACTAGACTTCAAGAAGGTTCTCGACCACGCGACCTTCTCGAAGTTTCGGCCACGGCGCGATTCTTCTATTGACCAGGATAGTGCCAAGGCGCCTTGGCGCCCCCGATGTTGACTCGTACGTTACAATGGTTTATTGTATTATTTTTGCTGATAACCTTAGGACTGGAACCAATCTTCTATTTTTATATCATACGCGCTATAACTCGCTCGATGGCACATTACGCCTCAATTTATGTCGAGTCAATCCCTTCATGCGAATTGTTCTCTTTTGTGCGAGCATCTCGAACTGGTGCATTCGACTCGCACCAGTGCATTCAGCTCGCACCGGTGCAAGCGTCCGTAAATGACTGGTGGCCGATTGTACTCCAAAAATGTGTTCCCAAAAGTTATTACAAAATAGTTTAAACATAGCCAAATAATATTTTTACAATGCTTTAATAACGTATTAGTAGATAACGAAGATAGTGTTATTTTCGTGGTTTGCAGTGTTGTAGTTTTATATTTGAGAAGAACTAATAAAACACTCTTCTCATATCTTTAGATATGTAACAGAAAACTTTAATATAATGGATAAGTAATTATTCACGCTGAACATCATATATACACTCTTTAGTTTCTTATAGCCACATGTGCTTCATCCTACGGATGCGAAAGCACTGCCTAACTCTAGCACTCCCACACCCATCATCTCACACATACATCTCCGTCGGTAACATAGGGATTGATTACACTCTACAAGATGCACTACGCAAGTTTTAAAGTCTGGAAAATGTTTCTCTGAACGTAGAAATGTTTCATACACATTACATAACATATTTTTAGGATTCAGAATAAATAAGTATAACTTTGGAAAAACGGCGAAAAAGAAATTTGTAATTTTTTTCAACTAGACGCACCACACTCAGGAATTTGAAAAAAAAATTGAGCATTGAACTTACGATAATATCTCTTTACTAAATTAAATCTCTGATTGTGCTCTTTCGATTTCTATATGAGATCTTTATTTTTTCGATTTTGTTTCGTGTTTTTTATTTTCTACAACCAGAGTTTGCAATGGAAAAGTCTGAAAATGATACCTAATATGTGACTTAGTATCCGAAAAGTGTCAGATTTTTTTCAGAATTTTTAAAAACAGACAAATATTGCTACATAACATTTTATTTTCTTCGACTTTCTTAACTTTTTCTCTTTTATAAAAAAGGAACCACAATAATCTATGCCTACTGTAAGAAAAGGTCTATTAAATGTTACACGGTATGTTGGCAAATTACGCATTGGATACGTTGGAATCATCGGTTCTGCTCGATGATACACAATACACTTATGAATTATTGATTTGACATTTGACTTCCCATGTTTTGGCCAATATTTTTGTCGTATAATGTTTAATGTGGCTTAAATGTTCACGAATAATCATACTTGTTACCACGTGTTTGCTTGGTAACAGTAATTGGTGTTTCTGATCGTAACTTAAATTTGCATTGACTAATTGACTCGTATCAAACCGTTCGAATCAATGAATGGATTTAAAGGTTGTAATTTTCCTTTGTATCCTCCATGTGAAGTTAGTTCTCTAAAATCACTACCAAATCCGTTGAATTATTACTACCTTCCGTTTGAATTATTTTAATGATACGATCATGAGCTTGATTTATTTCATCAATTGTTAATTGGCCATGACATGATTGACGTTTCAGTGCCTTATTGTAAAACCTGAAACAGTATGCTACTACGCGTTTTAACTTTATAAATGATGAAAACTTATGAAAAATAAATGATTCCTTGGTAGTGGTATTCAGTACTACCATCTTTCGTTTTTCTGGAATGTCCATGTGTTGTAAGTTCTGTACAGGCCACGATTAATGGTTGTATTGTACAATCGAATTAAAAGAACTGCTGCGGAAAGTTCTAAGCGCGATAATAACTGAATATTTAAAGGAGCAACCCTTGTTTTACAGCAAACTAAATGCGTGTAATGATTATGCTGCGTATCGGTTGTTCTTATATAAACACGCACCGTTAGCAACTTCACTTACGTCACAAAACCCATGCAACTGAAGTGAAACATGATTGTTTGCAACCATTCCTCGCGATATATTGATTTGCTGAATATTTATCAATTGCGTGTGAAATATATTCCACGCCGTGTGTATATGAAGCGGCACTGTTTCATCCCAATCTAACTTGACCTTCCATAACGATTGTATTATTATCTTTGCCTTGACAATAATTGCCCCTAACAAACCTAATGGGTCGAATAACTGTGCTATCTGTGATCAAATCTGACGTTTAGTATATTTAACTAGCGGAGAAACATTTTTAACACTATATATGATGCTGTCACCCTTTGGTGTCCAAACTAAACCTAGAGTTTTCTTTTCATTCGCAAAGTTCAAAACCATGTGTTCGTCTGCTTTAGTTTTTAATGACTCTAATAACTATGGCTCATTCGATGCCCATTGTCTTAATTGAAAACACCCTTTGTTTGTCAAACTAATGAGTTCGTCTCTCAGACTTGCCACTTCCGTCAGCTCATCTGCGTCAGTCAATATATCATCAACATAAAAATCTTCCTTAAGAACTCTTGCACCTTTAGGATATGATTCATGCTCATCTATTGCTAATTGCATTAATGTACGAGTAGCTAAGTATGGTGCACAAGCTTTACCATACGTCACCGTATTTAATTGAAAAGTTTTAATTGGTTGATCTGACCGACTCCGCGACAAAATTTGATGGTATTTTCTGTCAGTCGCGTGTAACTGAATCTGACGGTACATCTTGGCGATATCCGCTGTTAAAACATATTTATGCAAATCTAAATCTACAAACTATGGAATATAAATCATCTTGGACTACCGTTCCTATCATTAAGGCATCATTTAACGATGTTTCAGAGTTCGTTTTTGCTGGCGCATCGAAAACTACTCTAATTTTTGTTAAACTGTCGGCCTTAATTACGGCATGATGAGGCAAAAACTATCTTTCATAAGACCGAGAGGATAATTCTGACATATGACCTAATCCCTTGTACTCATCCAAAAATTGAGCGTATTGTCCCTTTGTTTCAGGATTCTTATTTAAAGATTTTTCTAATGATAAGAAACGTTTTACTGCCATTGGATACGAATCTCCTAAGGGCCTTTCAATCTGTTTAAATGGAAGATGGATAGTGTATTTTCCTGTCTTCGAATTTCGTTTAACTGTTTCAATGTAATGAGCTTCACATGATTGTTCTTCTATTGATAAATGCTTTTGCGAACGGCACTCTTCTAATTCCCAAAATCTGTACACCTGTTGCGTTAATGAATCGGTTGTAATATTACATACTACTGACTGTGGAAATTTATGCCCTATGATTTCCCCTGTGACTATCCATCCTAACTGTGTTTTTTGCAGTTTAACTGATTTTGAAGGTAGCGAAATTTGACCTATATATAACAACTCCCAAAATAATTGTGTCCGTAATAGTCCATCTATATTACCCCTTTCACGAAACTTTGGATCAGCTAAGTAAATATTCTTGGGATTGTTTAAACTCTTTTTGTTGATGGTTTCTGTTGGCAAGCTCTCGAAAAATCATTGCGACACGATCGAATTTGGGGTTTCGTATACGAATTTACTGTGGACGTCATGTCATTCATACCGGTTAATGATATGCGGCTGTTATAAGATTTTCATCCTATTTCTGTGGCAAACCGATTTGTTAAAAAATGCGATTGTGAACACGAATCTAATAAAACACGACATTGATGCGTGCCTCCCGCAGGGTCAACCGTAACGTTTCGCGCAGCTCGACTGATCGTGAGACGGCGCGGCGAGCCTGTCTACCCTCAATCTACTACCCACTCTCGCTTGGCTCGACTGCGAGTTTCATATACGCGGTGTACACACATAAAACGGTATAGGATGAAAGTATTGGGAATAGGAAATCATAACCATTAAGCGATTAAAATGTTTTAGCTTATAAAAATGACATGATTCAATGTATTTAATTTATTTAATTTATTCAATTTCCATGTAACTACACAATTTGAATAATTTTAAAATGAAATTATAACTTATTATGATTTATTCTTTATTAATTATTATTATTTATGTTGAGTGAACTCCTATTCGATCCACCGATCGATCGAGTCACTTCGAAACTTGCACGTGGTGTGCCGACTAATTTATAATGACTAACTCGAAGGACCACTTCCCTCAATGGGAAGAATAAAATGTTATAATTTTGACAACAATACTATAATTCAAACTGTGGACTGTGAGAGTCACGACTGTCCGTACAATGATTATGTTACTAAAACTAAGGTTGCTAGGTGGACAGTCGGAGAGAATCTGCCGACTGTTTGTACGAAGGCTATGATACTAGGTTACTAGCTGACAGTCGACGAGAATCTGCCAGGAGCTCGCAGGACCAGGATGAAGGAAAACTAATTTTTCCCTTTCCTTTACAATCTTCAACGGGTGGGGATGTCGTTGGAAAAAGTGAGAATACAGAGAACTATTGTCTAAAATCTGGTCCACGGATGGACCCCGGAAAATAGCTAGGTGTCGAATTTCGGCGCCGAGTCGACGACGATGCGACCATTGGCGACACGACACTAACCAGATGTCCAGAAACAAGGGTTCCTTGTTCTGAACCAAAACGCTATACAACAATATCCTAAACAATTTAAAAATTGTAATTTACAACTATTTAAAACTATTCACAACGTATTTACAAACTATTTACAACGTATTTATGAAGTATTATACAAACTATTTACAGACTATTCACAGACTATTTACAAATCATTCACATGCCGATGTCCGAGTCATCAGACGCGTTTGACCACTCGGGGCTTCCTTCTAAAATTGAATTGGTAATATGGTCTAGTTCAAAAAACCGCTCTTCCTCTTTCATCACATGACTATCAAAATTTTTCCAGTTATCGGCGGACATATTTTCGATGGCTTGATCGACAAGTTGGCGGACATCTGCCAACTTGTACGATGTATTTTGTGCCTTAATATATTCTTTAACTTTCACCCATGCAACCTCGATGGGGTTTAGCTCACAATGGTAAGGGGGAAGGCGTAAGACGGTACGTCCATGTTCCTTTGCGTATTCATTAATTACATAATTGTTCTCCGGTTGCTTATATTTCTCCACTAACTCTAGCAAGCGAACCTTGACGTATAGTGGATCCACCCGTTTCCCCCTTACTCACCAGCCATGTGATGATGTCGTCCCTTTTCCAGTGTAAAGAAGGATATCTTTCCTTTACATTGTGATAAGGGTCGTTGTCCATCACAATTACTACCCCATCTCGCAGCATGGGTAAAATTCTGTTAAACCATTTGAAAAATGTGTCACCATTCATTTCTGAACGGTAATCGCCGGAATCTTTCTTGGCCTGAAAGCAAAGAAGGGCCACAGGTACAAACCCCTCTGCTGATCCGACGTGTGTGTTACGGTTAGACACCTTTTGGGTGATAACCCTTTTGACCCTTCCGGATTGTTTAGGAGTTGAAATGATTAGAGACATTGATTCCACGAAGGGTCTCAGATAGCGCGCTATCTGGATCCATGGAACCAATTTAGAGTTTTACTTTCACGAAGGGATTGATAACAGTTTATCGAAACCCCTAGTAATAAATTATTAAACAAAGGATCACACATGGCCCCCACTACTGTAGGACCGATTTTGGGAGTATATAAGGGACCCAAGTCCTCCTCAAAATCGGGTGACATCCGCGTTGTAAAGCCAGTATACGTTCGTTCACGACACAGCAAAGTCAGAGCAAGACCAGGCCTTATCCTCGTCAAAGCATCGTCAAAAACTTAGAAAAGTACGTACAGTATAAGATCGCGGTTAGGACACCCCCGCATTTCTCGGTGCGTGAAAACTGAGAGTAGATTTCCGCGGCACTTACACATTGACATTTGTAGCCAAGCCAATCACAGAATATATATATTGTTCATTATAGTATCCAAACATTACATTTCTTTATCCTATTCAAATCCAGAGGTTGGTATTCTGCGACGATACATCCTTGCCGCTCGGGGTGTATCAAACACAAACGAGTCGAGTCAAAACCCACAACACCTTAATTCCATAGTGGTTACCCGGTGGTGAAACAAGCATCGGTCAATCCGCTAATCGCACCAAACCTATAGTGGCTATCCGATGGTGAAACAAGCATCGGCCGGTCCACTCTATCCAAAAGACAGCGGCTATCCGATGGTGAAACAAGCATCGGCCGGTCCTCTGTCCCCTTAAGCACAATCTACGTGCCTCCTGTCTAGGTGGCCATCCGGTGGTGAAACAGGCATCGGCCGGTCCACATCCTAAACCTCTAGCCCTCGGCTCACGCCAAACCTTCGCGTAACCCTCGGCTCGTAACATGTGTAATGATGAGACTGTTCCCTTTTCCTGAGGGATCAGGTATACCGACCGTGAGTTCCCTTTCTTCGGCGTTCCTCGGGCTAGTAACGCTTCCATCGACTCATAATTTTCGCTTGCAGTCCCCTGCATTGATCCAGGTTTCATCCAGGTAGTAAATGGGACGACCTTCCGAACGAAAACTCTGAATCCTTTCGATGTTCCTACAATATAATAAATAATAAATTTTTGTTATATAGAAACGAGGATAGAAATTTTAAATTTTGGTTGCGTTTTCGCACAATAAACTTAAATTCCATTCTCTTCAATAATCTGTATAATGTCGACTCACTGAACGTCGGCAAACTTTCGTCACTATTTACAGCTTCCAAAATTTTGTTCATATTTGGAATTTCTCTATTAAACCAAAAGTTATAAACTTTTATACTATACTATAATACTATATATACTATAATACTTTATATATACTATAATACTATACTTCCCGACACGAACGCCCATTCACGTCGGTCCCTGGACAAAACGACAATCGACCGATTCATCTCGCTGCACGTAATTCGACATTCTTCCACCATTGAGATGATGACATTCCTTCATCTCAATCCATACGCTTAGAATTACATTATTCTAGCGGGCTTTCGTACCCGTCTAATTACTAAGAATAATTCCATCAATGTCGGAATCGCAATTACTTTTAAGCTCTAACGGGTATATCCGCTGTATCGGCCGCACCAACTTGCCCGAAGCGGTGGTCAAACGCACAATACGTAAACAATTATCTTTACCTGCAATTACTTCTTTCACACGTGCCAGCGGCCACTCAAAACGCTTTGTACTCTTATTCTCGATAAATATAATATCGCCAACCTTTGGCTTAATCGCCCTGTCCCCCACTGACTTTGGTTGTCTATGCATTAACACGTCTAAATATTCATTGCAGAAATCTATTTCGTAGATCATCCTCAACCTTTTGACGATACAGATAGCGCTTATCCAATTGACATCTCTCGATTTGATCGAGACCTAAAACTCCAATTTCTTTGATCTCATGCAAAAATATTGATGGCGTAAGAGGTACTGTTATGTCGTGAAGAGGAAAGGATGGGTTTCTCTCGAGAAATAGTCCTTGTCTTCTTTATAACTTTGACATTTATTAGATAGGCCACACACACACACGTCAACAGGTTTGTTTTAAGGTAGTTGCTGGTTTTATAGAAATTCGGCTTCTCTATAATACGGATTTGGACTCAAAACTGACTGTCGCTTGATGGGATGGTCCCTTATATAGTATCCCTACGAGGACCTTTGATACCTAGAGACGTGTCACTGGACACGTCATTCTTCTGATCTTCGAAAGGGCGAAGATATGGTTGTTTATCTAATCTTAAGGGGGTGAAAATAGCTCTCAAAGTTGGGGTGGAAAATCCATTTTTATTGAATATCTCCGAAAGTATTAGGTCTAGATAAAAATTTCAAAATCCAATTTGTGCGTCTTTGAATAGCGAATCTTTTCGCGTAAACTGATTAAACAAATAATAATTTGTTTAAAAAATATGTTAAAAATTAACTTTTTTTGCATCATTTTTGGACAAAATATTAAACTTTATTCATGAAAATTTGTATACACAGTCTACATACCTTGATAAATAATGTGAGAAAAAAGTTATTTCGTTCCGCGTGCATAATAGTCATATTATGTTCCAATGCTTATGCGAAGCACGGTTGTAACCGTAATGGAAAATTTGTTCGGGTAAGGATAACCGTTTATTTGGAGTTGTTCCACGTTAAAAGTGATGCAGTAGCCTTGAAAAAGGCTGATTTGTATTTCTGCGGGTTTTCCATTGACAAAAAAATGATGAAAAAGATAAACATAAAATTAAATTACTCCAAACGTTATATGTATCTATAAGCTACTGTACAAAATTATCACAATAATGAAAGTTGTCAAAAAAGTGTACAAAGCACAAATGGCATTTACACCACGAATATGGGTTATTATTATAATATTATTATTATATCTAATATAAAATACGATTGGTAATGATAGCCAAAGTTGGAACTTTTAAACAAAGAAAGAATACAAAACAAGCAGGTAGCGGGCAAATTTGGGTTCACGCGGTAAGTGCAATAAATGATTTTCGGGTGGTTTTTCCTAATTTTTAAACCGATGGAACACCCACAGAAAAACAAATCAGCTTTTTTCAAGGCTACCACATCACTTTTAACGTGGAACAACTCCAAATAAACGGTTATCCTTACCCGAACAAATTTTCCATTACGGTTGCCACCGTGCCTCGCATAAGCATTGGAACATAATATAACTATTATGACCGCGGAACGAACTTTTTTTCTCACATTATTTATCAAGGTATGTAGACTATGTATACAAATTTTCATGAATAAAGTTTAATATTTTGTCCAAAAATGATGCAAAAAAAGTTAATTTTTAACATATTTTTTAAACAAATTATTATTTGTTTAATCAGTTTACGCGAAAAGATTCGCTATTCAAAGACGCACAAATTGGATTTTGAAATTTTTATCTAGACCTAATACTTTCGGAGATATTCAATAAAAATGGATTTTCCACCCCAACTTTGAGAGCTATTTTCACCCCCTTAACATGAATGTCGGCCGCTATAAAAAAATACCCGTGAAATATTTTTTTGAGTTCTATATCATGCCAAAATTTCATTCCAATCGGCGTATTACGATTGGGTAACCTCCCTTGTCAGTAGCGTGTCTCAGTAACTACTCTACGCTTTTGATGAAATTTAAATATGTTATAGATTTCGACATTTTGAACAACTTTTTCCTTTTCCAATATAGGGGGCTTGCTTTTAGATTTCGAGATATTCTTTAAAAAACGATTACTACTATTCCTATTTTACGGTTATGAAGATTTGAACCAGCCGCCGGAGATGTGCGCAGAAACGGTGCGTAACCGATCGTATCATGCCGACGCATGCGCTGCCAGGGACGTGCGCATATACGTTAGATCCCCATGCAGTGGCACTACTAGTTTTTTACGAATATCTCGGTAACCCTTCATTTCCGTAAAAAAATTCTTTCGGATTCGTACTACCCTCCTCGCCCACCACCACCTCCCTCCACTCCCAACCACCCGGGGTGTTGTCATCATACTGAACCGCCGCCCATTCTTCTTCTGCCATGTGGGGTTCTTGGGATTAGGTATATCCCCAACAATTACATCCCAGCATTCTTCTTTCACTAGCAGAAGTTCAAGTTTATACTTCCATGTATAGTAGTTGTCGTTATTCAGTTTTTCAATCACAACTCTCATTGCATCAGCCATTTCTACAAAGAGCTGGGCCCATAAGCTGTTGATTGACTATCGCGATAACGAGACGCAATCCGAGTCTATGCAACGCTCTTGTAAGGTTGAAAGTGATTAGTAATTCACAGTGAACGATAAACTGATAATATTTATTGAATGGATAAGTGATTTAAACAATATTAGAATATAAGCGATAAGCGATTTGAACAATCGTAAAACATGAGCACATGGAAGTCACAATACAACGTGCTCGAGCGCGCAGAGACAATGACGCGAGACGCAGAGATAGGGAGAGGGGAAAATCGGTTGGAATCTCCACGCTCGCCACAGTGCTGTTCCTCGCGATCCACCGCCAGCCGCACACCAGTATCGGCTCGACACCACCAGATATCGTACATTCCAACATTACGGCATGGTGCTTCTAATTTTTCTTCAGAATTTAAAGCTTGATCATCTAACTTGCTTGACAATGGTGCACTCACGGGTTTATATTCATTCATGTTAAATTTCTCTAAAATAGTCTTAATATATCCACTTTGATCGAGAGTTATTTTATTTTCATGACGTTCAATTTTTATTCCAAAAAGAAACTAATATCATTTAAATCCGTCATTCTAAATTTATTCCTTAAATAACCTTTGAAGTTAGTCATTGTTTCCAAATTTGCAGTAGCAATCACAAGATCGTCCACATATAGTACAACATATATATTTTGCAATACATCTTGCTGCCTGCTTTAAACCATATATTGCCTTATTCAATTTGCAAACTTGGTTGCTTTCGCACGTAATTCCTTGAGGAACTTTCATATAAATCTGCTCCTTTAATTCACCATTTAAGAATGCGGTCTTTACATCCATATGATGTATCAATAAATTAAACTGATTAGCAAAAGCAACTATAAATCTAAAACTAGTCATTCTTGCAACTGGTGCAAATATTTCATTGTAGTCAGTTAGATATTCCTGACTGAATCCACGTGTAACAAGACGTGCTTTGTATTTTGACAGATTTCTGTGTTCATCGCTCTTAATAGTAAATATCCATTTACAGTCGACTATATTTATACCATTAGGTTTCTCAACTAATGTCCAAGTTTTATTTAACAGCAGTGAATTAATTTCACTGTTTATTGCCTGTTTCCAGTGAACAACATCATCTCTACTTTCAATCTCTTCAAATGAATTTGGTATGTGATTTACAAAAGATTGTGCACACATAATAATATCATTTTGTGTGTCACATTTATTGTACGACATATGAGGGCGTTGCTTAATCCTGTCACTCCTTCTAAGTTCGATTTTCTCTACTGTCTTATCTTTATTATTTTGAGAAGAAGATTCATTATGCATATTTGTTTCTGTTACAAATTTATTTGGGTTTTCATTTAACTTTTCTTCCGAATTTACTTTTACTCTCGACTTTGATACATCTGATTTATCATTATCAGATTTATAAACCAATTCATCTATTTCCACTGATTTTGACCTTATGTCAGATGCATCAGTTTTACTATAGATGTTTACATCGACCTTTTCAGGTCTCGTCCCTGGTCGAGTTTCTAAGTAATTCGTTTCATCTACTATTACGTCTCTAGCTACAACGTATTTTTCATTTTCCACGTCCCACACCCTATAACCATTCGGTTCATAGCCAAGTAAAATTCCATTCCATGACTTTCCATCAAATTTGGTTTTTCTGACTTTATTATGAACATAAACAGTTGAACCAAAAATTTTTAAATACTTTAATTTAGGCTTTTTACCGTGCCATAATTCGAATGGAGTTTTATTTTCTTTTAAAGCTCTAGTCGGGGTCAAATTAATTATATATGTAGCAGTCAGAACTGCATCTCTCCAAAATACTTTATTTAAACTAGCACCACTTATTATCGTACGTGCTTTTTCTGTAATTGTTCGGACCATACGTTCGGAAATACCATTCAACTGAGGTGTTCGTGGAACTGTTAAATGAAAACTGATAACTTTTTGTACACAATAATCTTTCATCTCATTTGATAAGTATTCTCGACCGTTATCAGAATATAAATTAACAATTTTTAAATTAAAATGAGCCTCACTTTTAGCAACAAAATCTCTGAATGCTGAAAATACATCTGATTTCTATTTTCTTATTCTTGTTATCAACGGTAGTTGGAGTGATAGGTCCGCAAACGTCAGTATAAACAATAAACAATGGCCGTTTTATATGACTTTTGTCTTTAGCTTTTTCAAAATGTAATCTAGCTTGTTTACCATTTATACAAGCTTCACATAAGCTATTATTTGGTACAACATTTTTAATATGTTCTATGTCATCAACAATTTGTTTATCCCTCAATTTGTAGGAACGTTCTAGAATGTTCCGCTGGTCAGATCTGCTGACAGCCTGAACGTTTTCTTTTACGCGTGATAACGACGACGGCAAGTCTTTGTTTTTACGTGTGGTCACGACAACGGCAATCAGGACAAACAAACAGTGTGATTTTACACCCGAAACTCGAAACATGTAAGCGATTAAAATAAACTTTTCATTTTCTGGATACTACAAATTGTATAAATTTAGCCCTACAAATATGTCCCAATCGTCTATGCCAGAGTTCATAGTTATTGCTAATAGCACTACGAACTCGTGAAAGACTGTTTACCCTTTTTCTATTAATTTCAAATTCAATACATTTTAAATTTTCTAAGGGCTTACCACACATCATCAATTTATCATCTCTCGCTATGTGGACCCCTTCCTCATCAAAGGTGATGCACAATCCTGCCTGCTGCATCTTCTTTACCGACAATAAATTGTACGGCACATCCTGGCAGTAAAGGCCATTTTCCAGAACGCCCTCGATCCCAAGGTTGCTGGTCACCTTTATGTTGCCCTTCTTTGCCGCCGTTATGAAAGTACCGTTCTTGGCAACAGAGATCCTTATGGGTGGCTGCAACGTGTTGTATGTTGTGAAACAATCATCCCTGTTGACAAGATGGTCCGAGGCCCCTGAGTCAAGTAGGAACTTCAATTTCTCCGATTCTGCGTTTTCCAGGTTTCCTGTCATAAACGCGAATCCTTCAGCTTCTACTTGCGATCCGCTCGGCCCTCCCACTTGAGTACCTTCTGCCATCCTTTTCTTGTGTTCATGGTATTGCTGATTCTTGTTGTAATGGAAACAGTCCCGAATTTTGTGTCCTTCCACAGTGATGACATTTCACATTTCCCACTCGATTATTTTTGACGGTATTTAAAGTTGTGCATTCTTTGTACATGCAGCACTTTCGTGCTTGTACGATTACTTTCTGTTTTCAATTTTACCTCGTGATCTAACACGCGTGTCTTAACAAAAGCTAATGTTAAATTGTCCGCTGACAGTGTCTCGATGGCTGTTATCACACCGTCATAGGTAGATGGCAAAGATAATAATAAGTGTGACACTTTATCGGCCTCTTCCATTTTTGCACCCGCGGATAATAGTTCTGCATTCAAATCATCGAAAACGGTGAAATGTTTGATTAACGGTGTATCGCCTTCTAATTTCAGGCTCAAAAGTTTCTTTCTTAATGCTAATTGCGTCGCTAGGCTTTTTCGCTCGTATATAGCATCTAAACTATTAAATATTTCCTTTGCCGTATTCCCAGTTTGATATTTCCCGTGTGATATTTGGTCCCCTTAGGGTTTCAAATTCATTTTTACCCACTTCTCCCCCTTTTACCACTCTTCACACTATCGCCTAATTTCCCATTTCACCAGGACCTACTTTTTATTAAGGTTCCCCATTCAGTTTCAAAACCGGAACTATAGGTGTAGCCCAATCGCTTGACTCCACCGGCTCCAGGTGACCCAGCCCGACCAACCTCTCGATTTCCCGCTCAACTTTTTCTTTCAACGCAAAAAGTACATGCCTAGGACGGAACGCTACCGGCTTTGTGTTTTCTTTTAAATGCAACTTGATTTCTTTTTTATTGTACAACCCGGGTGTGCTGCCGAACAATTCTCCAAATTCTGTTAATATTCTCTTTTTCGCTTTCCTTACATCAAAGTTTTTTACCGCTTTAATACTGTTGTTTCCAGTAATACCTGAAAAATTTAATGGCCAAAGTCCGAATTCTGCCAGCCACTGCCTTCCTATCAGTGGTGGTCCATTTCCACGCAACACAAAACAATTCAAATTTCTCTTCTTTTCTTTTAGTCTGACTTGCAGATTTTTTAATTGACCTAGCGGCTTCATAGGACTTTGTTCATAATTTACTAAGTTTGTAAATGCTTTATCTATTCTGCAATCTTTGAAATATTCGTCTAAACATTTTTCAGATACTACTGTAAAGTATGTGCCTGTGTCCACTTCCATTGAGACTACTTTACCATTGATTTCAACGTCTACGAATTTCGGATCCGCTTTAATTAAATTGTAACAATAACTTACGTCATCTATATTCGCGTTAATCGAATAGAACTCTACATAGTTATTTGTCGTCGTGTCACCGTTCGATGAGTCCGGCTCAGCTCTTTCCTCCAGGAACTGGTTGGGCGTCTTCGTTCTGCTGGACAGGCATGCCTTCCGTAAATGCCCCCTCCTTCCGCAGCCATGACAGATCGCACCCCGGTGTCTGCATTTGCCTGCGAGATGTCCGGCTTCACCGCAGCAGTAGCACTTCCTCTCGTTCTGTGTTTGCCGGCGGTTTTGCCCATAGAGTTTTCCTTTGGCGTTGTGATTGGCCTTGTGTTCCATCGCGAATACCTCTTCTTTAATGTTACTCCTTATCAATGTTTTCTCAGCGGCTGCCGCATTTTTTACAGCGCTTTCTCGTGCGAGCGCTTCTTTCCAAGCGTTTTCGAATGTCAAGTTTGCTATTTTGAACAACTCGATTCTCGTGTTTTCGTCGTAAACTCCGCAGACGAACTGGTCACAAAGGGCGTCATCGAGGTTTTGAAACTCACAGTGCAGTGACAATTTTCGCAGTTTCGCTGCGAACTCCGCTATCGACTCGTTTTCACCTTGTTTCGCCTTGTGAAACATACACCGCTCCATGACTTTTGACGGTTTCGGATTTATGTGACTCGACATCAACTTAACCAATTCCGCATAGCTTTTCGTTGCAGGCTTGGCTGGAGCGCATAAATTCCTAAACAAGATATAGGCTTCTTCATCCACACTTGTCAATAACATTGCGGCTTTCATGTCATCTTCGATCTCTCTCAATCCGAAATGTAACTCGAGTCTCTCCGTGAACGCCTCCCAGTCGTCTGTATTTAGCTTGAACTCGATCTTTAGTTTGCTCGCCATCTCGTTGCTGTCGTCTAACTCACCGGTTTCACTCCCCGAGTTACCGACTGTACCGATCTTGTCCGCGCTGCCGGTTCCTTTATTACCGACCGCAGCCGGCTTCACTTGTTCACTTTCTCGCGGGTTTTCAACGACCACGTTTACGGTTTTTGCCTTCTCAATTTCTTCCCGCACTAGCCCGACGAGCTTTTCTCTCAACTCGTCGCGTTTATCGCTGTCGTCGCACACAACACCACGTTTCCTTAGCTCTTGAATTAATTCCGGTTTCAGCAACCGTTGCGCTTTCCCAATCGTCAATTGTCCCTCCGAATTTCCAATTTTACTCATTTATTGGCGACACTACGAATGAATGTTCGGCTTCTTATAGCCCGATACCCATTACGCGCGGGAAGCACACTTGTTCACGAAAACACGTTCGTCGGGATACCACGCACCGCTGTCCGCCGTTGTGGATAACCTTGGTCGACCGCACGCCGCGTTTTCGCACTACCGTTCGGCTTTATCACTCCCGGAACTTTGTTCGATTACGCACCTGAGCGTTTAATGACTCTCCCGTGCCCAGGTGTCACTTCCACACCCTTGTGTGTCGTGAAATACGCAATTACACAATGTAGCGATTCTCCGCTAACCTACAAACTGCGCACGTGGCCGCTTGTTTCCGGCACGTCTCGCCGTGTTCTTCTATTGTTGTTCTCTTACTTCTTCTCCGTTGCCTCGTCACCAGTTGCTACGTCTCGTCCTGAGGTAGTCGGGACACGTGGGTGAAGGTGGAGAAGAAATAAGACCTGTTATATTCACTGATATCTAGCGTTTACTTGCACGTGCGCTCGCGTGGCTCGTCGTACAGAGAGTGCCCTCCCGCCGCCCGGCAGCGCCGCGCTCGGAGCGGTTCGGCAAGGCGAGGCCCGCGTTCCGCCAGCGACCGCGATATTGTCGCTGTGCGAATACATCACAAATACAATATACGTTTTGTAGCATTTGAGTCCCTCTTTGACATGCAAAATGTCTCGTGTGGATCTACCTACTTTTTAAATTAGAAAATATCTACAACTTCAATACGAAATATGCATTTTCTTAAAATGTTTGGAGATTTCCAATTTTTTTCAACATGTTTGCATAATCTGAAAAATTTGAAAAAAATCCCAGTCATGTGTGTTATTGGGTAGAATATTCATGAATTTTTTCATAATTGTTAATTGAGGATGGTTTGACTAAAAATCAATTTGGTTTAAAGTCCCTTTGAACCATTTTATCTGTTTATACTTTAAAAATCAACAAAAAAAATTATTTGAAAGATACTAAACATATTTAAGCAAACATAATTAAACCTGGGTTTTAAAAGAAAATTTTAGTTCAAATTTCGCTTCAATTTCTTTCTTAGATAAAAAGTTATAGCAAAATGTGTGCCGCGCCGCGCCGTGCTGGGAATGCGCCACCTCCAGATTACGACTCGTGCGTCCGAAACTTCGAATTTCGGCAGAACGCATCGAGTCGAATAGGCAGCTCACATGAATAGAGTAGAGGTATGCTTGTGTGTGTAACGCGCGTGCAACCGAACAGGCACTCACACTGGCAGACTAGGGGTACGTTCGTGTGTAGCGCGTGCGCAGTAGAAGCACGCGGTGCGACGACGGTACGTCAGAGTGGGGGGCCCAGCCGACCGAGCCGCTGGAGGGGCAAGTTCCTCGGTTCCACGATTCTGGCATCACTGGATCGAGACAATGGAGAGAGAAACACAATCTATCGAAGATCAACGAAACTAATCCTTATTTGGCGGTTTATTCAAACCGTGTATAGACATCAACACAAAAATTTTATGAAATAGTACACTAACTTGAGGATCAGTATACCGAATATTCATACATATTGACACACCAATACAGTATATATTAATGTGTCAATACCCAAATACCCTAATACACCAAAAACCCAAAATCCATTTATATTAACGATAAAATGCCAGGTCAAGACAAATTTGTGAGTTTATGTTATAGAAAAGTTATAACAAGTCAAACGGATATATGCATTGAATGGAATAGGTTCGTCATAACAACTACTGGTTTAGTAAAGTTGCGTAATATTCCTGAATCTTAGGAGTCTCATACCTGAGATTTACGCTTGGATGTTTAATCATGTGGATCGTTTCCATTAATATCCTAGTACAAAGGTTGTTTTCTTTGTCTATAATCCTGACATTATCAAAGTCAAAACGATGATCAAACTCAATACAATGTTTTGTTAGTGCAGTGTGTTGTGTAGGATTTAAGTAAATGTTTCTTTTATGTTCTTTCATTCTCGTCTCCAATAGTCTTGACGTTTGTCCAATATATACTTGATTACATCCTATACAAGGTATTGAATATATAACATTCGAATTCTTAAGTAACGGCAATTTATCTTTTATTGGTGGGAACCAATTTTTTAGATAATAAGGTATTTTATATATCGTGTGTAACCTAGTTTTTCTGAAAATTCTCTTTAGATCGTTAGATATATTTTCAATATACGGAAAGACCACGGTATTTTTCCTGTTTATAGGACTCGTTTTCATGACTCTTTCCTCCTTTTGTTTGTTAATAGACACTGGATGGTAAATGTCATGAATCCGTTTCTTAATTATACGTGAAGTGAATTCCACCGGGTAACCGTTGAGCTTAAGAGAGTCTTTTATCAATTTTAGATTGTTAGGTCTAAATTCAGGGTTGGATAATAGAATAGCACGATCAATTAAACCTTTAATGAGACTGATTTTATGTTGTAAAGGATGATGAGAGTACAAGTTGACATATCTACCTGACCAACTGGATTTATGAAACCAATTTGTTTTTATTTTCTCTCCGTCTCTTAAAACACTAATATCTAAAAAGTTAAGGCATGAGTCTTTCTCGATCTCATGTGTGAACTGTATTCGGCTGTGAAAACTATTAACACTAAGTCCCTACACAGCAATGGGACAACAGGCATCCAATCTCCAACACGCCTCCTTGACTTTTTACCATTGCACTTTTATAATCAGTCATTCGTATGATCGTAGTATAGACCTTTACCACACTTTATATATATTATTTCTTATCCAACGATTCATACTTCGGTTTTAGAATTCAGTCTTTCTATTTCTATCAATTATTAATCAAATTAACTTTAGTGCTATCCTGTTTTTTTCGAATTTTGTCATATCTAGACTTTTCGTAAGGATATCGGCTATATTTGAATCTGTATCTACTTTTACAATATCTATTATATCCTTTTCATAGTTTTCATTAATAAAATGATATTGTACTTCAATGTGCTTCGAGTTTTTCGTATAATTACCAAATTTTCCTATAGCTATTGCCCCAGAGTTGTCTTCATATATCTTAATTGGTTCTGTAATATTAAACCTAAAAGATTCATTTAAAAGATTTCTTAGAAACAGTATTTCGGATACGGCTTCAGATAAAGCAATATACTCTGCAAATGTAGAACACTTTGTTACAGTGCTTTGTTTACGAGTTTTCCAAAACACTACATTCCCAAATAATCTGATTATATATCCAGAGGTAGATTTTCTATCTAGATTATCTCCTGCGAAATCGGAGTCTACCATACAATCATGTTTTTCTCTACTAACATTATCATTCGAAAAATTGGGTTTCAATTCTTTGATTTTGTTGAGGTATTTTAAAACTCTAAGCGCATACTTAAAATGAGTTCGATTGTAGCAGCTTTGAATCAAATAATTTACGCTATAAGATATATCAGGTCTTGTGCCTGTGCTTATGTACAACAGTTCTCCTATCAAGTTTCGATACTTTATACTCTCATCTGTAAATTTAGCTGGATCTAATTTCAAGTTTGTTTCCATGGGAGTATCATGGACCTTTGCATTTTCAAGCTTATATTTGATAGCCAAAGATTCTATATATTTCGTTTGATTTAGTGTCATTTTATTTTTCTCTTTGTCGTAGTCGATATCTATACCTATATATTTACTTATTTTACCTAGATCTTTCATAGAGAATCTTTGCATCAAACTAGCTTTTACATCGTTGATCTTAATTTTGTCCTTGCAGCAAATTAACAAATCGTCTACAAAGACTAATAGATACATTGGGTCTTTGCTTGTATTATTAACATATAAACAGTAATCGTAGTTACTTCTAACAAAATTTAGTTGTTTTACATAATTATTAAAACACTCGCACCAGCATCTTGGACTTTCTCTCAGTCCATATAATGCTTTTCGTAACTTGCAAACCTTGTTTTCTCCAGTTTCGTAACCTTGCGGTTCTTTGATATAAACTTCAGATTTTACGGTGCGATTTAGGAATGCCCCGCCGTTTCAACATCCATTTGATCAATAAATAAACTATTTGCGCAACAGTAACTCAACAATATTTTCAAGGTTTGCATTTTACCAACAGGCGAATACACATTCTCTAAATATTCTCTCTGTTGAAATCCTCGCACGACTAATCTAGCTTTATAAGTATTTTTGTCTTTCCTTTTGTAAACCCATTTAACATCAATTAATTTTTTATCTTTTGGTTTATCTACAACAATCCAAGTTTTATTTTTCTTAAGACTCTGAATTTCAGAATTCATGGCCTTTTCCCATTCATTTTTTTCAGAGGAGTTTATCGCCTCCTGAAATGTGTTCGGTACATTAGCATTTACATAATTTACATAAATAAACTTAGCACCGGGATTTCCATATCTTTGAACAGGCTTTCTTGTTCTAATTGAACTTCTTCTTTCTATTGGTACGTTATCATTATTTGGTGAAGTCATAGCTTCACTGAAGACTTCATCGTTGTCAGTACTTCTATCTGATTCATTATCATTATCTTTTTCATATTCATCATCCTCATCATTATTATTGTTTTTATTCTCTAAAGTTAAACTAATAGAATCATCATCAGTGTAGTTTGACTTCTCGTTTTCATTGCTTTTGTCTAAACATATCAATTTTGTGCTCTCTTCAACTACTTGTACGTGTCTTGCATTTACTATTTTATTATTTATTAGTACTCTGTAACTATTCTCATTGTAGCCCACAAGTACACCTACCTTCGCTTTATCATCCCATTTGTTTCGTCTCAATTCCTCTGGAACTCTTACAAATACTCGACTACCGTAAATTCTTAAATGTTTGACGTTTGGTTTCTTTCCAAAAAATATTTTATACGGGGTTTTATTTTCGCTGGTATTCGCTATTGTGCGATTTTTTAGGTAGGCGACAGTTTTCATTATTTCGGGCCAGTATCTGTGACTTATTTTTGCTTCTTTAACTAAGCACCTGCCCATATCCATGGCTGATCTATTATATCTTTCTGCCACTCCATTCAATTCATGAACATAGGGAGGGCATGGCAAAATTTCGATTCCCTTTTCTCTCGCATAGTTGTAAATCTCTTTATTTAGATATTCCTTTCCATTGTCACATCTTAGTTTTTTTATTCTTTTATTAAATTTATTTTCTACTAAATTTGCAAATTCAATAAAACAATTAGCTGTTTCAGCTTTACTTTTAATACAGTAGATTTTGGTGCACTTACTGTAATCATCTATGAAGGTTAAAAAGTACTTCTCACCGCCATAGCCAATGGTTCGGTGTGGCCCATTTAAGTCTGTATGTACCATTTCTAAAATTTCTTTTGACTGAGATCTATTATTATTGAATGGCAGTTTAGACATTTTACTTTCTATACACCTAGCGCATGTGAGGATATCGTTCTCTAATTTCTCTGGTAGACCTTCAGCTAATTTACAACTCACAATTTTGTTCAAATATTGAAAGTTTACATGGCCTAAAGCCCTATGCCACTTTTCTTTGTCAGAAATTTTCATATAGTGTAGCTCGATACACGTGTACTCTAGGGTGGTTCTTAGCTATAGGAGCCGTAAATTTTTTTCAAAATTTGTTTGGTCCTACCCTCCTAAAATATGACACTTGGTGAAAAAATGATATGTGAAAAATTTCATCTCGATCGGACAATGAGAACCCGTGCCGCAGAGCGCTTGAAAATTGTTTATTTTTGAAAATTGAATTTCTCCATTACAGTACATCGTAAATACACATTTCTATATATCGTTGAATTTGTCTTTCCATACTCTATAACTATATGCAAATAAAGTACGAGGTCATCGTAAAAAAAGTTTCCGCAACTTTCAAATTACGAAAATTGGATTTAAAAAAAAAATGTTTCTTTAGCATCATATTTATTTCATCTAACAAAACAATCTTTGTTTGACACATTTTTTCGTATATTTAGTAATAACAAAGATTTGATTTCTCGTAAATTTCGAATATGATTGTGATTAGCTATTTTGGAATAATTACTGAATGCTTGTAAATAAAATTAGAATTTCTTAAATATATAATAGTTACATTTCTGTATTGCTTCCAAGAATCGAATCAAAATTTATCCACTAGACTTAGGCCGTGATCACAGTGGACCCGACTTCGTCCGATATCCGACTTTGGCGCACACGCACGAGCCTTTCGAATGCTTCGGGAAACATGTGTTGGTGGCCGGTACAGCCGACTTCATCGGCCGATGTGCTCGCAGTGGCCCGATGTCGAATTCTACTATACATAGAACTTGTATGTGTCCGACGCGTCGGACGAAAATCGTCCGACTTCGGTTATCCCATGGGTTGGGTCCTATTGAGACCTTTCTCGAAGCACTTGAAAAGGTTCAGCTACCGTAGACCCCTGTTTCGTCCGATTTCGGATCACTACGGCACTAGCACATGCCTCCCGAGGCATTCAAAACGCTCGTGCGTGTGCGCTGAAGTCAGACGTCGGACGAAGCCGGGTCCACTGTGATCATGGCCTTAGGAGTGAACGCATATAAGGCAGCGTGAAAGTCGCTCCACTATCTGACAGCCAGCAACCTGAGGTGCGAATTGTAAAATAATAAATCGCAAATAGTCGTTTAGCTAGTTGCCTTATAGGTTTTTCTCGTGGTTATCCTTACACTACATATGTAAATGGTTAGCCGATTGAACACACAAGAGTTAATGTGGAAGTGTTAGCAATCGAACAAGTTATTGTATAGTTGTTTTAATCTCACATCAGTGAATATAATAATTCTAATTAAAACAATTATTGCATATACTCTGATACTAATACTCTAAATATTCTTTTAATTGTTTAGGTGGTGTCGTGTCTGGGTATGCGGAGAGATTCATGCACTGTGTGTAAACTTCCTGTGTTCTTGGCGGAGAAATTGGTAGTCGCCCATTTGATTTATCATCGAACATGCTTCCGCTGCGCTCGTTGTAATAATCAATTAACTCATGGCAATTATTATGAAACTGAAACGGGTGAATTCTGCTGCGAGGCATGTCCCGACGAAGAAGTTCCATCAGCTGAAATACAAAAATATAATAGTACTCCAACAATTAGTACGACATTAGGAGAGACAGAAGAAAATGAGATTATTTCGGATTCCAGTGATCAAGAATCAGTAAGCAATATTCTGAACGAAAGGGATCAAAATATTATTAGCCATAATAGCGTTAAACAATCTCAGCCAGAAGACCCAGTAATACCTAAACTGGTTGCAGAAACTTCTCGATTAAGATTAAACTTCATATCGAATCATCTACTCTCTAAAGAAAATGACGAAATTGTTGTTAATGATGATTCGATAGATGGAGAATCATCAACCGCGAATTTCCAAGCGGGAGCTGCACACGAATTCGATTCAGCAGTTTTAGCTAATGATGAGTTGATTCTAAAGGAAGGGATTGGGGAGAGTACCAATTTCGTCGAAACTTGTTTGAAATTTGAATCTCAAAGTGTACAAGAAGATACGTTGACACAAGACGCTAGAAGTTCAACGAACGCAAACTCTACAAGTGATATATTAAACTGTGGTATGAAAAAAGACGTACCGACATTAACGTTTTCGTCCATTTGTACTATAGATAACGATAAGTTTAATAATTTAGTTACTAAAACAAATAACACAAAAGAACAACTAGATAATACTGATGAGAATGAGAGCACTGAAAGTCGTGTATCCTTAGTTCAAGAAAGATTAAAACTATTTGAAAATGGTTATAAGAAAGATCACATTAATCGAAGAGAGAATAAATCGCAAAATATTGAAGTAGAAACATCTAAAGTGCAAAGTAACAGACATATAGAATCATCAAGTAAAGATCAGATAGATTTAACAGTTCACCTAGAGACGGAGAAGCAAGAGCAGAAACTTGTAGATGACAGAATACCTACTTCAAAACATAATGGGATCGAAGGTACTAACGACAATTCTATGTTTAGTACAGAAGGTGGTTGCAATAAGTTGAATTCAGAAGTTATTGGATCAATGAATGTTCCAGGAAGCGATATTACAGACAATCTTGAAAATCCAAATATAGAGGAAAGTGAAAAGAACGTAACGCTTACATGTGAAACAACATTAGTGTCTCCTTCGAAGTCTAAAAACTTGGAAGAGATTATCACAGATAGAAGAAGTAGTGAAGATCAGACAGCTAATGATGCTATAGCAGAAAGTAAACAAAGTTATGGAAATAAGAGCATTAAAAAGGATTATCCAGAGGATTTAAATCCGTTTAAAAGTGATGATGAGGATGTTGACGATAACCCTACCAGTATAAACACTGTTAGAAGTTCTATAAATTCGTCAAATCCATTTGAAAATGAGCCAACTGTGAAAAAAGAAGTTACACCACCAAAACCTGCAAAGCGAACCAACTTTAGTGATACATCTAAACAACAATCAACTATCGATGTACAAACGAAACGGCGCTTGCCTGCACCTCAAATTAATCTGAATCCTTTTTGGAGTGACGAGGACGACCATGACAGTGATCTGGAGTGCCAGGGGAAAACACCTGAACAAGTGCCCATTCCTAAACCACGTACCATTAAGTACGTATATGAAACATTAAATTATGTAGTTTTAAGAAGAATTTTCATATTATAGTTTTTTAGTAAATTTGTATAATTGATTACTTATACAATGTTTTTATTTTTATTATTTACATTTTAAGTACAGCATTATAGTTACTTATACTTATCGTATTATTTAAGTTTAATTGTCTTATTTAAGTAATTCGATTAAGCGTTTATTTTTCAAAATTATGTAGCATTCAAAATGTAGGGCAGGCACAACAGTCTATCGTAAAAATACTTGTTTGCATATGCGCTTTCTCATATCAATGTTTACTCAATCCTATACTTAGAAATAGTGGTAAATAATTATGCAAATTTAATCGGAAAATTCGAGTTAAATGTATTCCTTATAAAATTCACCTAAAACATCAAATACACCGTAACCTCCGCGCGATTAATTCTTGGAAATTCTGAAAGTTGATAAGAGAGAGTATATGAGAGTGCTCATGCCTAGTACTGAGATATTGTACAGGACTTCTCGTGTATGCGCGGCGATGTTGGCGTCAGTAAAGTACAATTTTCGATAAAAAAGGGTACCTTGGTCACTCTGTAATATTTTTAAAAATTGCCATGATTTGATTCTGAAAAATAAGTGGATAACATATGTATTTGTGTATATTTTGTAACTCGTAGGACACTCGTCTTGTCTCGTGTTTATAGTCCTGTAGCCTCTTTGTGAGGAACAGAATGTTCCGGTACTTTTCCGCCAATATAATATAACTGCCACAGGGTCCCACTACCTTATCATCGTAACACAGATACGTTTCTGTTTTGGACGCGCATGCGCCAGAAATCCTGTGCAATATTTCAGCACTGCACACGCTCGGGGTCGACTGTGCCGCCCCTTTTGTCATAACCAATTTAGCAGATCCCACACCCACGGTAGAACACCGTTTCGCCTGGATCAGATCTTGCACCCACGGTAGAGCCCTCGCTTAGTGTTTGGTCTATGGTTTTTATTTAAAATGTTTATACCTGTGTAGTACCATAGTCGAGGTATAAGGATAGACCTATCATCCAATGCATTTTTTTGTCACACGTTTTTGGAGTCACGTAACTAGATATGGGGTTCAAAATCACTCACAGTGATTTATCACAGTGATCGCAAAATCACGATCACGGTCGTGATTTTTTTACGATCATGACTGTGATCTTAACATTTTTATCTCGAAACGTAGTAATTCTTCGTTTTTGAGTTAAAAAATTGTATTATTTATGTAATTAGTAGTAAGGTATAGACAATTTAAATACCAATATGTAGACTTATTTAAATACTGTTATGTTTTCTTGTGAATTAGAAGATACACAACTCAGTGAATTAAAGAATACGTTTAATAATATGAAACGTAATATGAATACACACTTGCACCACATGCAACTCTTTTCCTTATATCAATCTCAAGTAGCCTCTCACAACCTTTATACATCCGTATCACACGACGGCAGGAACAGAAGAGAGCGCCGCGCTTACAAAACTCACCACGCACACACCGCAAGGCGGGTTCACACACAACTTAATTAAAGGCATTACTCTGAATGAACATACAATAAAGGCATTATTCACAACACCCTCCCTTAATGCCTTTATTTCATTTTTCTTAACCATAACGCATAACAATATAAACTCTTTGGTTTTAATACTCTCTGGTTTTATACTCTTAATCCTATATAATATCGCAGTGTATCAAAAATATTTTTCGGTAGACCTTTTGTAAGAATATCAGCTTCTTGCTCTTTGGTACATATACAGGGTGTACCAAAACTCCTGCGTAAGCCGGAAATGGGAGGTTCCTTGGGTCATTGGAAGCGACATTTTCCTTTACAAAAATGGCGTCTGCGGCTTTGTTTAGGAGATATTAACGAAAAACACGGACCAATCAGAGCGCGACCTAGAGCGGCGAGCCGGGGGGCGAGCGTTGTCGGTACGCCGCGATTTCGCAACAAACAAGAGTTTCTCGATATGTTCCCGATTTCAATGAGCTTTGGATATGTTGTCAAGACCATGATTCTGAACAACATTTCCCTTTAGACTTTTTGCTTTGCAGCTTTAGTTTATGAGATATTTGTAAAAACTTTTAAAGATGGTCATTGAAATCGATGAGGATCCACATCATTTTTACCCGAACGAGAGAAGAAGCAGAAACTGATTAGATTAAATTAAAAACTCACTTATTCAGCCGTAAATCCATTTGCTGCTT
>CM052215.1:947858-977356 GCA_028454225.1 Lasioglossum leucozonium
CACGGTGTGGGCCATAGTGCTTTGGTTGGTTATTCGCGCTACGGACAAGGATGCCTCGACCTGAGCGAACCAAAGCGCCGGATCCTGCATGAAAAACTCGGGAACCTTTGGCTGCCTGTACGAATCTACACGGTCACGCAACAGCGCCTGAAGGACGTCGTTGGAAACGCCGGGCACCGAGCCGGGTGACGTCATTTTGCTTAACGAGCAACTACCCACGAGTTTCGCAAAGATCGAGAATACTTCCGCACGCGACTGCGAGTACGCGTATTTGTGTAGCGCCCGGTATTATTCGTCCGGCATGTCGACGGGCGGGTCGACACGGAACACGACCTCGAAAGCGATCGGTATTACAAACTAGTACACGGTACACGAATGTTTATAACACGCTCGACGTTCGTCCTACACGCCGCAGGACGCAGAAGCGACGCGGCATAACAAAAACACATTCGCGTCGACAATGGTTCGCGCGGTACATGATTACCGCGGCAAGGTCAACGCGAAGCTTCGAGTATTCGAACTCGGAATTTTTCGGCCTACGCGTTACGAAATTCGCAAAGTGCGAATGGAGAATGATTCCGCGAGCGATACTGGACGACGAGACAGAACGCCCGGTCGTTTACTGAACGATTTCTTCGCGGCACGAGACGTTCACAATTCGCACGTGCTCGTGCAATCGGCACGCTACCTTGCTGAAAGCGGGATGACAGGCGGCACGATGGCGGATGTGGTGAAGTTCATCAAGGCGCCGGTGGCCGATGGCTTCACGCAACTGCTACGTCGATGTCATCATCTGGAGACGTCCAGGGCGATGTTCGGACTGCTACGGCAGACGATCTCGTGCAGCGAGCGGCCTGCTCGCCGCCTGGAACCGGCAACTTGCTGCATGCAGCGAACGGTTTGCTCGCCGCCTGGAATTTCTTCTTTCCTTCCTGAACGTGCGCCGGCCTCGGGCACGTGCACGTGGTCTGTGATTTCCCAAATCACGTCGGGGTCACCAATTGTAGGTTTTCGGGTCCCGTGTGAAGACACGGAACTACTCAGCAGCCTACACTGCTTAGACTTCTCGGAAGGTGATAGGATTATCGAAGAAAATGGTACACGTGGGTGTAACCTTAAACTCTATATTTTAAACGGTACAATGGCGGCGCGTTCGAGCTCACAGGAGCACGCGTGTGACTCGTTCGGCGGTCGGCAGGCGAAGACCTCGTGAGAGAGTCGCTCTCGTATTTCCTCGCCCGAGGTTGGCGCTGCCAACCTCGTCGGAGCGAAGCGCTAGACTCGCGTCTAGGGGATTTGCGTATGTGGCGCCAATATCCCTACAGAAGAAAGGCACACCGTGCCATCTATTACCAGAACTCCAAAGGTTCTGAAACCGTTTACTCCCTCCTATACTTCAGGAGATGCCTATGCTAGTGCCTGAAGGCCTCCGGCAAAGTGTATTATTATTATTCAAAAAAAAATTAACTAGAACTTTTCAGAGTTCGTCGTGATAATAGGTGAAGAATACGTTGTTAAGGAATTTAAACGTTATAACAGACACAATAATAATTTATTTTACTATGTTACCAAAAAAATGAATGTCATCTGACAATTTGTACGGTGTAACAATTCGTTAAACAACTCAAGTTAACACGGCGGAGATTCTGAACGTTCTGGTTCGTTACAGTCCTGAAGAAATGTTGACGGTGGATACACAGAAAAATATCTTACCAAAACGTGTCCAAGAAAACATAACAACAGATATTATTTTTACCAAAAAATTCTCGTGTGATTAATGCCATGATAATCAACGTCGCTTAACAATTTTCCTGAAAGTAGTTTCTGAAATTTATCTCTTTTCCAGTAAATAATTGTTAAGAGGTATCTCGAGAAATATATATACATATACGTAGTATAATAGTATAAACATTTTCTCCAATGTGTAAATTCAACCTATTTACCTAAATGCATTTTCAACCTAATCTCGACATATGCAGGGTATCCTAGACCACCCGTCCACCCCTATTAAAATTGTGGAGAGTGATTTTTATTGAAAACTAAAGAAATTTTAGTAACTAATTCAAATACGCTCTATCGAATGGTGGTAGTTGCAATGTCCAGGACTAACCGGAAATAGGATTTTCAGACCGGAAGTCGTATTGTTTTAATGGGACCTGGTACTTTTTATTGCATATTCAGATTGTACGCAAAAAAATATAAAAGATTTTACTCAGACGTTCTTCTCGAAAATGCCTCCATTGGACGGAAAATGAACTCCAATGTATGAATTCACGTTTTTCAAATTAAAGATGTAATTTTTAATAATGAATTTGCACAAGTTAGAGGACAAACAGTAAAGGACAATACCTTCTCTTAAATAATTTAATAAACCTGAAGAGGTCTAGGTCGCGCTCTGATTTTCGTTAATAACTCATAAACGAAGCCCCGGCGGACATTTTTGCAAAAGAAAATGGGTGCTGTAGGAGTTTTGAGACACCCTGTATAAGATGCTTTAACGAATAGGTTTGTGACGCGACGTCCTTTATTGACTCCACATCTGGTCCGTGAAATTCCTTGTTACTGCATTGTATGACGACTTACGTACGCGAATTGTGGTAATGGACTGGTCATACTATTTGCACAGTCGGCCGAATTCTCGGATAGGTTACGCCAATGGTGTGGATAGAGAGAGCTTGATCATGCAAATCCTGTACTCCTTCGCTACCAACCCACGAAGATAGAAACGATCAACCGGTCCGGTCGGGATATCCCGGATAGACGTGGTTTCCGCCTATTCGTTATGGTGCGTAAGAGGTATGTGGCTCGACCGTAATGCTCAACAAAACCCGTACCAGCGTTACACGAGGGACTGCCTGGCCTCACCACCCCTGCGAACGGCTGATTTATCATATGAAGCGCACGTGTGGAGACAAATGTCGACCTTCCGCCACACCCAAGAAGTACAGTAAATGCTCATTCCTAGTCCAAACGCTGTGTTTGGCACGGACAAATACGGTGGTGGGACATGTTTTCTGATTTATGACTGCGCTCAGATATCTATTGCGCCGACTGCGCCAAGCGAAACTTCAATAGAGAGCCGAACATACGGATCGCATGACCGACGCGTGTCGCCGTCGCCAGCATAGTTTAAAGACCCGCGTGTTCTCACAATGCAATGCTAATTAAAAATGCTTTATTTTCCATTATTTTTTTATGGGACTTTCACTGGCTTGTTTCTGGCATTTTTCTGATTAGAACAAGACCAAACACGATATAATTTGGCCCATATTTACTCTACATGTGAACTGTGCCGGTGTTTATTTCGTATGTCGAAATAAGGACTTGTCTACAGTTTTTGTATCACATTATCTTATATACAAGTCTGTTGCCGGCGGAATTAACTTGGGGCAACTAATTTCACGGAGACAGTGGATAGTCGCGGTAAAGAAGAGTTCACGGAGGTTGTAGCGAATTGTCGCGATCAACGCGTACGTTACGGTCTCCGATACGGTGAGACTGAATTTGGAACGAGACCGAAACGATGTATCTTCGATAATCGCAATGAAGCTGGACTTGATGAAGCCAACTCGCTGCCCCGGAGTCCGCACCTTTTTATAATCGGCAAGAAGTTCGGACATGGGCCCGTTTTTGGGGGAGAAAATCATCCCCATTCGCTGGTTGACTTGAAGGAGGAGGATCTTCCGTAACCGCCCTCACCGTTGGAGGAGGAAGTCTCCACCCCAAGTCAAATCCGAGAATTCCCGAGATGGACAAAATACAGGACCCGGGATCAGCACGAGTGAATTTACCCAAATGGCCCGCAGATGATTACCACTCCTTGGCCTGGATCCGGTGACGAAGGCCAAGGGTTCTAACCGATCCGCACGCGACCTCAGGGTGCCACGCTTAGGCATCATAAATAGTCTAAAAAGCCTAACTGGCTTACGCATGCGACCCAAGATAACAATGCCCCGGGTCGGCGAATATGCGGACCATAAGGCCCACTGCGTCCGAATCAGAGAGCCTCACGTACCTAGTGACCGGCACGCGAGTGTCACGGATTGACTTTATGGCCATCTTTCCAATGCCATCAGCTCGAACCCTCAAGTGTCCCCTGGGGCAAGTCGAGGGTTAGCATTCTTCTAATTACTCGAAGGGCGGCTAAAAATCGGAAAGAGGCCTTTACGCGACGAAGTATATGCATCTCTAAAAATGCATTTCACGCAGCTGTTACGGAAACGCTTGCCTCGCGATGAGCGGCTATTTCGCTAGTTACGCTTGCGGAACATGCTGCCCCCGTTGGACTATACGTCTAGTTCAATAAAAACAACAACGAAAATGCGATATCGCCCAGTGGATTTCGTTACGAATCCGAATCAGAGCGCGAATAAGAAACAAAGAAAAACTAAACAATGTTTAAAATGACGAAACGAATTATAAAGATAACGCAGTAGAACGTATTTACATGGATAGACGTTTAGACGCGACGAAATACAACTTAGTGAAACTACGTGTATATATAATCTTAAATTGTATTAACAATAATCGAACGAATAGTAACGCAAAAAAAAACGGAAAAATGGTTAGAGGTGACATAAAATTAACGCAACTTATAGTTTAGTAGATCACGCGAGACAGGTAAGGAAAACGAAAAAAGAGTTGACGCAAGGATTAACATTATGAATCCTCGTGAACAATCGGAAGAAGAGCGAGTTGTTTGACATTTCTCTTGTAAATGCCATTACTGGTCTTGACGGTAACTGCACGGACGATGTCGTCCCTGCCGGAGTGGATCTCCAAAACTCGTTCAAGGTCCCACTGTAGTGGAGGTACATGATCGTCCTTTAGAATGACGACAGTTCCCTCCTTGATCTCGTGGGATCCTTTCGTCCACTTGGCTCGAACATTTAGCTTGTAGATGTACTCCTTTGACCACCTGGTCCAGAAATCCTGCTTCACCTTTTCGATGTGCTGGCAACTTGACAGCCGGTTGCTCGGACTCGCGGTGAAGTCAGCCTCAGGTACACTCGTCATCGCGGTACCAACAAGGAAATGGCCAGGAGTGAGAGCCATGTGGTCATTTGGATCGGATGAGAGAGGAGTCAGCGGTCGGGAATTCAATATAGCCTCGATTTCGGTTACGAATGTGGCGAACTGCTCGTACGTGAAAAGTTCGTCACCGACGACACGTTTTAGGTGATGTTTGAACGACTTTACCGCTGCTTCCCAGAGTCCGCCGAAGTGAGGAGACAAGGCGGGCATAAAATGCCATGATATCCTTTTATCAGTAATAAATTGATTAACCTTCTCATGCTCTCGTAGAACTCTGTGTAGTTCGTTCAATTCATTGTTGGCACCGATGAAATTCGTGCCATTATCGGAGTAGATGTTGCTACAAATACCCCTACGCGCGATAAACCTTTTTAATGCCGCTAAAAAAGCGTCAGTGGTCATGTCACTCACTACTTCTAAATGGACCGCCTTGGTAGAAAAACAAATAAAGACGGCAACGTAAATTTTAACACGCGTCCGATTACGATGACGACGTTCCTTGATGTAAAACGGCCCGCAATAATCAGTCCCGACATTGTAAAACGGCCGAGTTTCGGTAACTCGGGTGGTAGGCAAATTACCCATTACGTAATTTGTCGCGGGTGGATTAAATCGAGAACACTTTACACAAGTTCGAATTATTTTCCTCGTAATATTTTTGCCATCGATTGGCCAATATGTCTGTCGTACGTGATAAAGTGTGGCAGTCAAACCTGAATGATAATTTTGGATGTGTGCATCCCGAATTATCAATTCAGTGATATGATTGCCCTTCGGTACAAGTATCGGATGTTTTCTGTTGAACTCTATCTCAGAGTTTTGGAAACGACCTCCCACGCGAAGTATACCCTTTTCGTCGATGAAAAGGTTTAGCGAAAGTAATTTACTTTTGCTACTTAAAACTGTTTTAGACTTTAGATTAGCTATTTCTTCTGAAAATTCGTGTGCTTGAGTTAGAATGATAATTTTTTCATTAGCGCGTTCTAACTCTTATACGGAAATCGGACCGGTTTTACGATTGGTTGGACGAAATCGTAAACAGTATGAAATGATTCGTCGCAGACGTTTAATGCAGGAATATCTTAGTAACAAATCGAAAGGCTATACACTGGTGACTGTAAAACACTGTAATTTACGTAGTTCAGGAGTTTATGCGGGAGGCTCGAAACATGATGTTGGCCATAATGATTCGTCAGTTGCGAGCCAATCTGGACCATTTTGCCAGATTTTCCCGTCTATCAGATTCCTGGAAGTTGTGCCGCGCGATAATAAGTCCGCAGGATTGTCTGAAGATCTAATGTGTCGCCATGCCTGAACATTTGTCTTGGTTTGTATCTCCGCAACCCGATTGGCTACGAAAGTCTTTAATATATTCGGCGGTTTATGCAACCAATGAAGGACGATGGTTGAATCAGTCCACAATATCGTATCGTGGATATGATGATGAAGATTCTTCGCGACCGAGACGTATAATAACGCGAGAAGATCAGCCCCGCAAAACTCGAGACGGGCTAAACTAATAATTTTTAATGGTGCAACGCGTGATTTTGCACAGAGAAGACGAACCTTGATTTTTCCCGAAGTGTCGATGGATCGAATATAGATACTAGCCTCGTACACACGTTCGCTGGCATCGCAGAAGCCATGTATTTCTAATCGTTGGAACGAAGCTTGAGATACGTGACGTTCAAACCTCACATTTTCCAAGAGGCGTAATTCGTCTTGGTAGTTGGACCATTCTGTTTGAATGCTCATGGGCAACGATTCATCCCAATCAACCTTCAAATGCCATAGCCGTTGCATTAATATTTTTGCAGTGACGGTGACTGGACCAAGTAGACCCAAGGGGTCAAAAATCTTCGCGATAGTCGAAAGAATTATTCGTTTCGTATACGTTTTATGCGGTGTAACATGAACGCTGTAATTAATTGAATCATTTTTCGGATCCCATGCAATACCTAAAGTTTTCACTATTGAATCACCGAAGAATTTCGGATGTATCTGTGCTTCGGAAAGTCCTGATAGGAGGCTTGGGTCATTCGATACCCATTGACGAATACTGAGACCTCCTCGTTTCAATAAAGTTATAATTTCGTCCCGTAGATTCAACGCGTCGTAATAATTGTCGGTACCTGTCAGAAGATCGTCTACGTAGACGTCCTTAGAAATAACCGCAGAAGTTTTCGGAAAATATACGAGTTCATCGGATGCTAATTGATGCAGGCACCTAATGACCAAATAGGGAGCAGACGATAAACCGAATGTTACCGTGTTTAGTTCGAAAGTCGCAATTTCATTATTGTTGCTTCGCCAAAATATCCTCTGATAAGGACGATCTTCCGAACGGACGAAAAATTGGCGGTACATTTTTTCAATGTCGCCTGCTAATACATAAGTATGCATCCGAAACCGATTCAACAGTGTAAAAATGTCGTCTTGGATTGTTGGTCCAGTATGCAACGCGTCGTTGAGTGAAACTCCGGTACTAGATTTAGCCGAACCATCGAATAAAACTCGACATTTAGTGGTCGAGCTGGAGTGTTTGATGACGGCGTGATGAGGCAAGTAATAACCGGGCGCGTTATCAGTATCAGTAACTCGATATATTCAGTCATTATTTTTGTATATTCGATCCGAAGTTCTGGGTTTCGAGCAAATCTTCGTTCCAACGATAGAAAGCCTTTTCGTTGATCGGAAGCGATACTAAATATCGACCGGAATCAGAACGTTCGATTGTTCGTTTAAAATGGGATTCGCATTCATTTTCCGTTGGTGAAAATTGTAAGTGATGCGGTCCCTCTTCAACCATCCAAAATTTTCTCATGCCAAAACTGGCATTATTTAAAAAAGCTTTGCGTAACTCGCGAGTGGGTACAATCGGTGTGCTCCCCCCGATGATCCAACCGAATTGGGTCTTTTGCAAGATCAGATCGATTTGGTCTTGAAAACCAACCGCGATCTGACCAATGCTGAGACACGCCAAGGTGGTACCGGTACCGATCAACATATCGATATGTGACGGTCGATGGAAGTGTGGATCTGACGATCCGATTTGACGATCGGGTAAGTGGCCAGATATTCGCGGAATGATGAAAAAATTGAGGGTACGATTGTATTCGTTCATGAGTGATTTCACCCTTATTTGAAGCGTTTTGTTTGTTACCGTACTGAGCTCGTTTAGCACCTCGATGTTCACATGTTGTTCCCGCGTGTTTAACTTTAATTTATTGGCCTCTGTAATAAAATTTGCATTTGAGCACGTATCGAGTAACGCACGACATTCGAGGGGTCAATTGTTAGAGTCGAAGGCGTGCACAATTGCTGTCGTCATGATATCGTGCGTCGATCCGTCTGTAATTAAAGATATGCAATGTTTGAGGTGGTGAACATCGAGATGCGTCGCAGGTCAGGAACTACACCCGGGTGTCGGACTCTCCGCTCGTTTTTCCACCTTTTCATTATGGGATTTCGTATCTCTGTGCAACCTGGTGTTGTGTGCCATATTACAAACTCTGCATCTGCCTGCGTTGCACTATCCGGTCGCGTGTCTCGGAGTCAGACAATTCAGACAGAGCTTGGCATTTTTGGCAGCTTCAATACGTTTGTCGATCGTCATGCCTTCGAAAGCCTTGCATTGGAAGGCCTTGTGTGTACCGGTTTTGCAGATTGCACAGTTTCGCGGTTTTGTATTGATCGCGAAAGTTTGTCGTCGTATAAGATTTAGCGAAGATGGTGGAGAATATCGAGTCCGATTTTGATAATTCCGATTAGTCTGAGTTTTGGGGACCGGTCTGCTGGATGTATTACACCGAGGAGGCTGTGTCACCGATTCGTCGTCCCTCGACTGATGTGACGCGATATGCAGATGTTTAAAAATATCTAACAATTTCGGCATTTCCGTATCTGACAAAGTATGTTCCCATGATTTACGCGTATCTTTCCCCATGCGAGATACTAAAATGCTCGTGAGGAGGTCGTTTGCAATGTCCTCCCACGTTCGTCCTAACGCTTACAGCGATCTAATATGCAATTGCATGTAGTTTACCAAATCTCGAATTGCCTCTGACAAATCATTTGGCATATTTGGGGTACTCCGCAAAAAATCCGCGTGTCGCAAAACTAAGGCTCTTTTGTTATCGTCAATTTCTACGAGGTGATTCCACGCGGCCTCGTAATTCTCCTCGCAAATGGTAAAGGCGCCGATTGCGGTCTCGGCTTTTCCCGTCAAAGAGAGCCTTAAGTAATTCAACTTCCGTACGTTACTCAGTCCGGAATGCATATGAATCATTGTGGATAACGCGTCTTTAAACGTGATCCATTTCTCTATCCGGCCATCGAATTTCGGTAAATCTATCTTAGGTAAATTCATATTTGTGTTCGCGACGATTTTGTGTGAAGCTTGACTTTCTAACGCGGCCGCAAGAACGTCATCGTATTCGTCGATCATTTCTTCGCGTTGTTGCTCTACCTTCTCAAATTCGTTGGTTAAAAGTGCCAATTCGTCTTGATTGTTATTAAATTTTTCAAAGAGAGCCCGTAAACGATCAATTTTTTCGTTGAGTTTAATTAACTCTTTCGGAGTATTCTGAAATTTCTTTACGTAATTCGCCATTGACGTTATTTGGGCTTTAAAATAACCACCTTTCTGGTTTATCGCGCGTATTTGTAGTTTTTCGCCTTTTTTGTCCCCGGTGACTAACTCAGCACTTGCCGTTGCCATGGTTCGAAATCGAGATCGGACGCAAACGGAAGGAAGGAAGTGATTGGCGTGCGAATAAAACGAGCCTATCTTTGCTGGATTTCGGGTAGTGAAGTCGTCTTCGGCCGAGCGAATGCAGGAGACGCCTAAATCTGCAGCAGGCTCGATGGCTCGGGTTCTACGTTGTTCTCCGTCGATGTTCCCGAACTGATGCCCCACACCTAACCCTTGGTCGATGGATTCGTCTCTGGTCCTGGCGATGTCAACGGACGCCGGAATCCAAGGTGTCGCTTGCTGTGGCTTCCACGCAGGATGGAGAACGCGTGATGTTGTATCCGTTTCACTTTACCGCACGACTACACGTCACTGAATCCGGCTCGAAGGACGATATGTTTATTTCGTATGTCAAAATAAGGACTTGTCTACAGTTTTTGTATCACAGTTATTTATTTTATGTACAAGTCTGTTGCCGGCGGAATTAACTTCGGGCAACTAATTTCACGGAGGTTATAGCGAATTGTCGCGATCAACGCGTACGTTACGGTCTCCGATACGGTGAGACTGAATTTGGAACGAGACCGAAACATTGTCTCTTCGATAATCCCAATGAAGCCGAACTTCATGAAGCCAACTCGCTGCCCCGGAGTCCGCACCTTCTTATAATCGGCAAGAAGTTTGGACATGGGCCCGTTTTTGGGGGAGAAAATCATCCCCATTCGCTGGTTGATTTGAGGGAGGAGGATCTTCCGTAACCGCCCTCACCGTTGGAGGAAGAAGTCTCCACCTCAAGTCAAATCCGAGAATTCCCGAGATGGATAAAATACAGGACCCCGGAGCAGCACGAATGAATTTACCCAAGTGGCCCAAAGATGGTTACCACTCCTTGGCCTTGGTCCGGTGACGAAAGCCAAGGGTTCTAACCGATCCGCACACGACCTCAGGGTGCCACGCTTAGAGATCATAAATAGTCTAAAAAGCCTAAGTGCGCATGCTATGTTACGCATGCGACCCAAGATAACAATGCCCTGGGTCGCGAATATGCGGACCATAAGGCCTACTGCGTCAGACTCCGAGACCCTCACGTACCTAGTGACCGGCACGCGAGTGTCACGAATTGACTTTATGGCCATCTTTCCAATTCCATCAGCTCGAACCCACGAGTGTCCCCTGGAGCAAGTCGAGGGTTAGCATTGTTCTAATTACTCGAAGGATGGCTAAAAATCGGAAAGAGGCCTTTACGCGACGAAGTATATGCATCTCTAAAAATGCATTTTACGCAGCTGTTACGCAAACGCTTGCCTCGCGACGAGCGGCTATTTCGCTAGTTACGCTTGCGGAATCGAACAGCAGGCGACGTCGACTGTTCGCGTTTCTGTCTTTCCAATACGCTGTTCGTCGTTGCCTTCGAAACTTTCATCGTCGATAAAATCACTTAATACAGTTAAAAATATATCATGTTTGGTGTCATTTTAATCAGAAAAATGCTAAAAATAACGTAGTGAAAGTCCCATAAACAAATAATGAAAATTAAGAGACTTGTAAAATCGATTCATGGTGTCAATGTAGTGGTATTCACACCGATATACCCGAGCCTACATCAATCGTCACCGCCCTGTGAAGCGGCGCGGCGTCGACCGCCGGTGGAGTGAGTAGGCACTGGACAGGGATCGCGCGATTACTGTACTCCTCAGCACGTCAGTCAGCCCCAATCGAGAACGAATGGCGAAAATAACAACGGCTCAGACAACTGACTCACGATGAGCGTAGTAGCCGCCTATTCGCACTTTCTCACAAAAGCGAGAGGCACTATTAAAGGATGCCGAAAGGCCCCATAGAATGTATCCGCGGGCGTACCTATTGTCCAATCGAGACTGTGAGGGTTTGACAAACAACATTCGCGAATTCCGTCAAGAGATTACTGAGGATAGTAATGATACGCCGGTCCCGCCAAAATAGACTGGATGGACGTGGGTTTCGTTTATTCGTAACCGGTCTCACAAGGACGAGAGATACAATTTAAAGGATACCAACGGAGCACGCACCGTGATTCGTGTGGAGGCCTTAATTCAAAGCGAGGTATAGTCGCGTTCTTTGGTGCTATCCGATTCCTCGCACTCAACAACTGTACACCGATAGAATTCTCCAATTCGACTCTTGCGAATACTACAGCGGCGTAGGCCGCTCCGCTCGCATCCCCGAACGAATGAATCGACAGTTTACCCTCTCCGATTCCTCGCGACACTTCTATTTGTTTTAATAACGGTAATAAATTTATCCATCGCAGGAATTCGTCGCTGCGATTATCATCGATTCTTTTGTCCCAGTCCATCCACAGTTTGTCCAGCCACAATCGTGTGAGAAGAATTCTCAGCTGCAGAGGCACAGGACAAGTAAAACCAATCGGATCGAATACTTTATGCGCGCCCGACAGAATACTCCTTTTCGTTACGATCTTCGGTGATTCTAAACCTACTACCGTTGGATTAATACTTATCGTATCCTTCTCTTTATTCCACGAAATTCTGAGTATACCTGCAGTTGTATTTTCCGAGCAATTTCCCGAATATTCCCATCCGCGTAAATCAAAACTGCCCGTAGCCATGACCGTTGTAGTTTCCCGTATGAACAGATGCAACTCTTTCATTGAATTGACACTTGTCACGCAATTATCTACATAGAAGGATTCCTTTAATTTCTGGACTGACCTTCCCGACCATAAACATTTTTCATCGTTTTTCGCGAGCTTTGTACTGTCTGTTCCTCGTTTGACACGTGGCCGGAGAGGTTATGTGTCCTCGTGGTCGGATAACCACGCTGACGTTTTCACAAAAGTGGGAACAGGAAAAAAAACCTTTTACACAGTGAATTATCAATTACGCTCCTGGAGATTTTTGCAGGTCGTCGCTCTTTATTGCAGACTGGTACTTTACGATTTTTACGCTTACAAAACTACTGACTGACTCTGACTCTGACGAACAACGAATATCGACTGACTCTTTTTTACAGCGGAATCTCGCGGCCGATCCGCCGCCTGTTATACCGACAGTGTCGGTAACCTGTCGCTACATCATTCCCCCACCAGTAACTAAGTTACGTTACATTATGTTGTCCGCGAACAATAGACAATGTTAATTCGATGTTAAAATAAACGAAATAATATATTTGAAACTGAAACTTTGACTAACAATTACTTTTTCATTGCGAAAGAAAAATAGACTAGTTTGAGCGTAAATAGCGCATGTTTAACATTTATATTTTAAATAATTTGGTAACGGTACGCATAACGATTGAAAATTATACTAATTAACACTTAATGCCTACTTATTGCATATGTTTACCTTGCTATATATTCTATATTGCTACTAAAATGCACCGGTCGTTTTATCAGTCTTCCCGATCGAGATACATGTGATTTTTCGCTCGGTAACTCTCCTTTTGGTATTGTTTCTTCAGTGGCTTCTGGCGTGACTTGACGTTCGGCGTTAGGTACCAGTATGTACGCTGGCTTCAGTCTGTCAATGGAGATGCTCACAGTTTTTCCTTTGATTTGTACCATAAAATATTTTTCCTTCTTATCTTGTACTTTAAATGGTCCTTCGTAAGCCGATTCGAGCGGTTTTTTTACTCTATCCGTCCTTACGAAAACGTGGGAGCATGTTTCCAGATCCTTATGTACAAATATTCTCGTATTCGTTCCTCGTTTTGCAACGCTTGGTTTGATTTTTTCCATTTGTCTCTGCAACCTGCTAATAAATGTTCCCGGTGTTATTCGTGCTTTTAAATTAACAAAAAATTCACCTGGAAGTTTGATGGTTTTCCCATAAACCATTTGTGCTGTGGAATACCCGGTATCTTCTTTCAGCGCTGCTCGGAGGCCTAGGAGGATTGTCGGAATTGAGTCGGTCCATGTTTTAGAATTATGTGACCGGATGGCTGCTTTTAACGTCCGGTGGAATCTCTCGTCTTTTCCATTACTTTGGGGGTGATATGCTGTGGTATGCTGAAGTTTACTTCCGCATATATTTGTTAGTGATCGAAACAGCTCTGATATGAACTGTGCTCCCCTGTCCGTAACGACCTGATAAAGGACTCCAAACCGAACGATCCAGTTCTCGTAGAACGCCCTTGCGACCGTTTCTGCTGTTATGCTTCGCAGCGGTACTACTTCCATCCATCCTGTGTAGCGGTCTATGCATGTCAGGCAATAGGTGAAACCATCGGATGGTGGGTATGGGCCAATTAGGTCTATGTGCACCATGCTGAAACCCTCGTCCGGTTCCCGGTACGTTCCCAGCTCAGATTTGGTATGTTGCGTTACCTTGTTCTTTTGACAGTTCGTACAGCCTCGAGTCCACCCTTGTACTTCTCTTTTCATGTCTGTCCATACAAATCTGGACGCTACCTCCTGTGTTGTTGATCTGACGCCGGGGTGCGCTAAACCATGAATTTGTTGAAAGATTTCTTCTCTAAATTTTTTGGGAATAAACGGTCTAATATTTTGTGTAGACGTATCACACCATAACTTTCTGCCAGATGGCAGCGAGTAACTTTTGAACGATAATGATTTGCTCTTCGCTCGTAATTCCTTCAACTCGTTATCGTTCTTCTGTACCTCAGCTATCTTGTCATAATCAATTGCTGCGATGGAGGCGCCTGCTATTCTAGACAGGTTGTCTGCAATTACGTTTTCCTGTCCTCTTATGTGGCTCAAATTGGTGGTAAACTGTGATATGTACTGTAATTGCCTCAGTTGTCGAGGAGATGCTTTCTCATTGTTTTGCTTGAATGCGAAGGTCAGCGGTTTGTGATCCGTAAGGATTTCAAATTCGCGACCTTCCAGCAAGTATTTAAAATGTTTCACTGCGAGGTAGATCCCCAGCAGTTCGCGATCGTAGGTGCTGTACTTTCTTTGGGCGTCGTTCAACTTCTTCGAGTAGAAAGCTATAGGTCTCCAAGCTCGATTTTCGTATTGCTGTAACACTGCGCCCACCGCCCAATCAGAGGCGTCTGTGCAAAGTGTCAATGGCGACTCTGCGTCGGGATAGGTGAGCAGTGTTACCTCTGCTAGCTCCTGTTTACACTTCTCAAATTTTTCCATTGCTTCGTCAGTCCACTGGATCTTCCTTCTATCCTTTTTCCTTGCACCTTTTAAGTACTCCTGTAAGATGGCTTGGTTATCCGCGGCATTTCTAAGAAAGGAACGATAAAAATTTATCATGCCCAGGAACGTCCGTAGTTCGTGAATCGTAGTTGGTAATTTGTAATTCAATATTGCTTCTACTCGTTCTGTTAATGGTCGAACCCCCTCCGGTGTAATATGGTATCCCAAAAAGTCCAATTCTTTCACTCCCATGACTGATTTTGGTAGATTTATTCTTAGCCCGTATTCGTTTAATCTTCTGAACAGCGCGTTTAGGTGCTCTCTGTGCTCCTCCTCTGACGCGGATGTTATCAGGATATCATCCAGGTATGAAAACACACTGGGTAACCCTTGTAGTACTTGGTGCATAAATCGTTGGAAGGTGGCAGGCGCATTTCGCAGTCCAAAGCTCATTACATTGAATTCGAATAGGCCAAATGGCGTAATGACAGCAGTTTTCGCTTTATCTTCCTCAGCTACGGGAATCTGGAAGTAGGCTTTGAATAAGTCGATTTTCGAGAATATTTTCTTACCTCTCAGGATGTGATTGAAGTCATTAATTCTCGGGATAGGATATCTATCCGGAATTGTTTGGTCGTTTAGCCTTTTATAATCTCCACAAGGACGCATAGTTCCATCCTTCTTAGTTACCAGGTGGAGGGGGCTTGCCCACTGCGAGTCTGACCGCCTTATAACGTTGTTGTCCAGCATATACTGGAATTCTTGTTTTGCGATTGCGAGTTTCTTGGTATCGAGCTGCCTTGCTCTTGAGTGCACTGGCTGCCCTGTAGTGATGATACGGTGTTGGATGCTATGCTTAACGTTAGTTATCAGCACGTTTGGTTTTGTGATTTGAGGATATCTTGTCAGTATGTCGTAATATTTTAATTTTTTATCCAACAGGCTTATTGTAGAGTCTTGAGAGACGGTTATAATTTCCCCTTGTACTGTAAGGGTTGTGACGCCATCGATCAGTCTCTTCTTATTTATGTCTATTAATAGCTTGAATTTATCTAGGAAGTCTGCTCCTATTATTCCTTTTGTGATTTTTCCTACCACGAATGGCCATTGGAACGTCCTGCGTAGTCCCAGGTCTAAGGTTAACACTTTGATTCCGTATGTTGGGATTTCTGTGCCATTTGCCGCATATAGTTTAAAATCGTGCGTCTCTTTATCGTTTTTAGTAGCTGGAATCAAGCTGACGTCGGCGCCGCTATCAATTAAAAAATTTAGGTTCGAATTCCTATCTTTTATGAACAACCGATGTCTGTGACCATTCTGATTGTCGTTAGCAGCAGAATCCACGGCTAATTCGGCTGCTGTTTCGCGTTTCCCGATGCATTAGTAGACCATGCACAAGGAGCGGTACACTTATCTGGCATACAATTGGCACCAAATCTAAAATGGTAATAGCAATATTTACCGTTCGGGTCGTAACGCTTCCTGCTGACGCTTCGTCGTCGACTTTTATCCCTGCTGTTGCTCCTGTCGCTGCGACCTCGCGACCGCGACCATCTGTTTACGCTCAATTTGGCTACCTGTGCCTCCAATTCCGTCAACTTGCGTACCAACTCGTCCAAGCGGTCGGTGCCTTGGTGTGCTGCGCACAATTCCTGCTGCGGATTCATTTCCCTAATCTTGTCTGCCATATTTGCCAATCTGTCCAGATTCTCGTCCGAGACCAATAGTATATTTTTAATATAATCTGGCATTTTATCCAGCCATAGGGTTTTCAATACATTTTCCGAGATATCTCTAGTAGCCAGAGATCTCATTTTTTGTAAGAGCTGGCTCGGTTTCATGTCTCCCAGTTCGATGCCGGTGACTAGCCGTTTGATTCTCTTGTTCTCACTCTCTCTAAATACATTCAAGAGTCTCTCCTTAGCCACCGTGTATTTATTAACGGTATTCCCGTCGGTAACAAGGTCCCAAATATCCTCTACATATTTCGGTTCTAATTGTGAAATTAGGTAGTTAAATTTTGTGCTCTCTGTCGTAACACCGTTAATTTCAAATTGAGCTTCCACTTGGTAAAACCATATTTCTGGTTTTTCAGGCCAGAATGCTGGGATTTTTATGCTCACCTTGTTAGTTTGCAATTCCTTTTGTTCCATTTAGTCCTTTTTGTATCACGTCGGGGTCACCAATTATGTACTGTCTGTTCCTCGTTTGACACGTGGCCGGAGAGGTTATGTGTCCTCGTGGTCGGATAACCACGCTGACGTTTTCACAAAAGTGGGAACAGGAAAAAAAACCTTTTACAACCTGGTACTTTACGATTTTTACGCTTACAAAACTACTGACTGTCTCTGACTCTGACGAACAACGAATAACGACTGACTCTTTTTTACAGCGGAATCTCGCGGCCGATCCGCCGCCTGTTATACCGACAGTGTCGGTAACCTGTCGCTACAGCTTCAAAGCTTTCTCTAAATGTATCGTTAGTATTTCGGATAACAGAAAAGGGCTAGGAGACAATCCGAAAACCACGCGACAGTGTCTAAGAACCACTGTTTTTCCGTCCACTTGCCATAGAAAACGAAGAAAGCCCCTGTCCGCCTTCTGTACTACAATTTGCAAAAACGCGCCTTTTATGTCTGAAACAACTCCTATCCTTTTCTCGCGAAATCTATTCAAGGACGATGATACGAGCTCTATAAGATTACGTCCTTTTTCAAGGCACTGGTTAAGCGACGGGTACCCTTTTCTATTAGTCGACGCGTCAAATACTGGTCCAATTTTCGTCATACTGTTTAACTTTACAACCGGTCGATGCGGTAGGTAGTGATACGCGCTTTCCATCTGTTCCTGGGATACCCTTTCGATTACATTTTCCGCAAGCCAACTCTTGAAAACGTCGTCGTAGGCGGAAAAGAGATTTTGTCTGTTTAATTTGTCGATCGTCGTCGTCAACCTACGTTTTGCGATATCACGATTCTCAAAGAAAATCGAATGATCCTGTTTCCACGGAAGTCGAACCATGTATCAACCGTTTTCCTCAACGTCTCTTGTAAAATTTCGCGTGCTTTCATTTCTAGCCGTTTCGTTTATCTTTTCTATTGGGTCGTTGATACTTAGAATATCTAAGCGCCACAATTCTGATACGTCTGCCTGCTGCACAAACATTGTTGTAACCATTATAGTTGGATCGCGGTTCTCTCTCGATTGTTTATTTAACTTCCCTATAACCGTCCATCCGAGAAGTGTTTCCATCGCGACGAGACCGTTACCCATGTCATACTTTTCTCCAGTAAATAATTTTCCGGCAACGTCCGCGCCTATAAGGACTTGTATCGACTTTTGCTGACTGTCTATATCGGCTAAATTAATTTTCTACTCGCGTAATTGATCAACCCACGCGTCTCCGGAAATACACGGAATCGTTTCATAAATCATGTCCTCGCTTATTATTGAAAAATCAGGAAAACGTCGTGTTTCTTCGTCTTTGATCTGACATCGGCGAACAAAGAATTTGTCATTTAAATCTCCTCGCGAGGTACATAACCTATATCTTTCGCAATATCCGCGCGAATATATCAACGTTGCGATGCTGTATCTATAATCGCTCTCACCGTTTTTTTTTCGCGAATCGGAATATACTTTGACGCGCAATGTATGTAAACAGACCTCAGGTGTCTCGCAAATTGCCGCTAAACTATTCTCGAGTTTCTTTGTATTTTCAACAGGCTTATCTGGCGCCCTGTCCCCTTTCGCGACAAAGTTTGGACAAAAAAGTAAAACATGACGTCGACTGCACCAGGCGCACTTTATTCTAACGCGACATCTTTTTGAAATGTGACCGTGATTGATACAGGTAAAACACGCGTTCTCCCTCTGGACACACTCCTTTCTCTAGCTAAAACTCATCTTTCTCGCAATTTCGCAATCTTGACTTTCGTGCTTACCCTTGCAAAATACACATTCTGTCGGTCTTTCTTCTTTCGAGGTAAGCAGCGCGCTCGCGCTGGCAAGCGGCTCCAGATTGGACTTGTGTCTCCTGCATCCTTTTCCTTCCGAAGAAATTTGGAAACCCTGCAGCGCCATGTCGATGCGTTCTTCATTTTCTACTTCGAGCTGCAGGAACCGTAGAATTCTCGTAAGCCGATCCTTCGTCTCTCGTTCGTCGTTTCCGTTCGTTGGTTCCCGTTGTCCGTTGCGTTGCAATACACGTAACACTTCTTCCGGTAGAACGATTCTACCAACGGATATAACATCGCGGCGCATTTGACCGTTGCTACACCTAGCGTCTCAAGCGCGCGAATATAGGACTCTACCTTATCATACAGGCTCGCGAGCGATGGTTTTTTGTTCCCTTTCACTGCGTTCTGAAGCACTAGACCCAGAAGTTCACACACATAAAATTCCACCACTATATCGTCTCGGCCGAAGCGATTATTCAAACTTGTTACTGCCTTTTCATAATTTTCTTCTATAGACGGAAAACTATTCACTAGGTCGCTGACTCTTGACCCCGTAACTGTAGCCTATAGAAGGTATTGGAATTTGTCTCCTCTACCAATTGCCTGGTCGTCGTGGATTTTCTTGAATTGGCTCCAAAAGGGAAGCCATTCCTTGACACTGCCGTTGAACTTGGGCAGCTCAATCCTCGGAAGCTTCAATATCTTTGTCTCAGTCCCGGTGGACACCCTGTGTTGCCGCTCTGAGGTGCCCAGAAGATCGGTCAATTTTAACTTGTCCGTCAAGAAATTTGTCTTGTAGACATCATCCGTTTCCAATTCCTTCAAGATTTCCTCGTCGTCTAGGTCGGACTGAAATAACGCGTTATTAAACGCCATGTGTGTCTCGTGGAGCTCCGCCATCTTGGTTTCCAAAATTTGAAACGCAACGGTCTTTTCTTCACGTGTAGCCATTTCATCTTCCATTACTGCTACGAAAGCAGTATGCGCTTTCGTGAAAGACGTTCTATTAATTCTTCTCTGTCTCGTAATGACCTCCATCTTCCAATACTTCCTCTCTTCACACACCGGACACACTCAACGTACCCGAGCTCTTCTAACCTTTCAGTTTATCACCTTTATTCACCACTGAACTCACTCTCTGTGTCGATTACCTGGTCCTGTCACGGTTGCCACAATGTTAGAAATAGGGATAATATCGACCAGGTAAATAAATGGAACAGTGGCTCGGTTTTGAGGTTAAGAAGGTCAACTGTTTACTGTCTTAACTACTTCTAACGAATGAACGCTTTCTTACAACGCTTACAACGCTCACGCTTCGCCAGATGGTGTCCTCTTCTCTTTCGTTCGTACCAATCCACAACAACAGCCATTCTATACTGTCCGTTTTTCTTTCTTATCAACACGATCGGGCTACAATAATGCGATGTACTCGGACGGATAATTTCTCGACTTAATAGATCCTGAATTATTTGCGTGAATGCATTCTTTTCGCAGTACGATAAATGTCGCGCATTGTAATAAAAGGGTTGGTGATTGTCATTTCGAATTTTATATACAGGGTGGTCCGTTTAAATAAGAACACCTAAATATCTCTTCAGGTTATTGTGATGCAAAAATTATTTGTTACGTAATGTGCATGGTGTCAATGGACTAAATATTTGGCACGAATATTTTTTTCCGAGAGTCATTTTTTTCGGAGTTGTCAAGGTCATCCAATACCAAGGTTTTTTGGTACATAACTACTTTTTGGAACTGATGGAAACATACATTCAGATATGTATAATAACATGACCTTGAAATTACCTTGATCCTCGAAAATTAAAGTTATACCTAGAACTGATGTCTATTGAGATCGTAGGCTTTGCCCAAGACTCTACATCAAGAGCGTAAATGTAAATGTTGTTTAGAACGGTTAATTTATTTAATAAATTCACGACGATTGCTTGAGCGACAGCGGATCTTAGCAAAAACACGTTTCTCTCGGTCATGATACATAAGAAGGAAGTAACTACTGTGTAGAGTACAAAGAGTGGGGGCAGGCCCAAAAGCAAACAGCGCCGTCTACATGAAAACCATACGCACGATCAGGCCGAAAGACAAAAGAGTCGGCGCGAAATACAAACTAGATAAACATGACAAAATGTACATGATATCCTATAGTATAATCAACAGTAAATAAACATGTTTACTGTCACAATATTAATGATACCTAACGATTTGAAATTCCGATCAGTTTCAATTTATCTATCCGTGTATCGACGTGCTGTTCGAAACGAATTACTCAATGCAAGAAAAAGTTGATATGGTCTTCATTTATGGTAAAGCTGAACATTGTTTGAGGCAAGCAGTTAGAATGTATAAAGATAAATTTCCAGACCGTAATTGTCCATCACTTTCTACTTATAAAAAGTTGTTCAGTCATTTTCGTGAAACTGGTATTGTTGTCAAAAAGCGTGGAAGAATCAGAACTGTTACGAACGAAAGAAACAAAATAATTATTGTCGATAAAGTTAACGAAACTCCACAAGTGAGACAACTCGAGCGTGAAACTGGCATTTCTAAAACAAGCATAATACGGATATTGAAACAAGAAAAATTTCATCCCTATCATCTATCGTTACATCAGGACCTTCATGGAACAGAACACTGGCTAAGATTAGTGGATAAACAAAGACCGTGGAGTGTAAATCTCTGGTGTGGCATATTAAATAATCAAATAATTGGTCCTTATTTCATAAACGGTACGTGAAATGGAGAAAAGTATGCAACATTCTTGCAAAATGAACTACAAATGCTTGTTCATGATGTACCACTAGATATCCGTTTAAGAATGTGGTATCAGCATGACGGTTGTCCGGCTCATTCTACACGCCTTGTCAAACAAATTTTGAATTAAAAATTTCCAAATCGATGGATTGGTCGTACCGGAGTTCTATGATGGCCACCGCGTTCACCAGACCTCACACCAATGGACTTTTTTTTGCGAGGAAAATTGAAACAAACAGTTTATAATGAACGACCAACTACACCAGAGGATATGAAGAACCGAATAGCTAGAGCTTGTGCTGATATTAATTCCGAAAGAATTGAAAGATCTGTACAGTCGGTCATTGCACGTTTCAGGAAATGTATCAACGTAGAAGGACACCATTTTGAACATCTCTGATGATAACTTAAGAGAACCTGAGTGTTGTTTTAACAGTTAACACATACACACATCTGTTGATCGATATTCTTAGTGTGATAAAAAATATTTTCTTCGCATTCGTAGATTCAGGAGTCGTGGCCGAAGATATTCGACATCAGTTCTAGGTATAACTTTAATTTTCGAGGATCAAGGTAATTTCAAGGTCATGTTATTATATTTACATATCTGAATGTATGTTTCCATGAGTTACACGATGCAATAAAAAAAAATGTAGTTATGTACCAAAAAACATCGATGACCTTGACAACTCCGAAAAAAATGACCCTCAGAAAAAAATATTCGTGCCAAATATTTGGTCCATTGACACCATGCACATTACGTAACAAATAATTTTTGCATCACAATAACCTGAAGAGATATTTAGGTATTCTTATTTAAACGGACCATCCTGTATAGGAGTTCGGGTCTACTCGGTTTCACGTAATGTTCGTTAACAGTTTGGCCTACCTTTTCCTGCCACTCGTATTATAAATTTGGATTAACTTTGATGTTGCTCAGAACATCGTTGTTTACGTTATCATCTATCGCATCTATTTTCATTATCTCCGCAATCGAGCTAGGCCGAATAATAATCGGTTTCCCTATCGTAACATCCAAGTTGTCGTTATTAATAAAATCACGACCCAATAAGCAATCGCAACTAAGCATCCGATCCGGAATCACGTGAAAATCGAGTGTTGCTTCGCAACTCGAAACTAATGTTTTTTGTCTCAAATGGCTTAATATTTCTATCACGCTTCTGTTCACTCCTTCAAATGGCAACGTACAGTCGTAATTATTCAATTGAACATTCGCAGTAACTAATCTCTGACTTAAAAATGACACTGGACTTCCGGTATCGATAACGGCTTCGATCTTACCTATATCTGAAATTAGTTCGATGGTGTAACATGGAGTTATCGCGCTTGCCCTTAGATGAACCATTTGCGTGTTCATCTCGCTCTTCCTCGCTCCTCTCGCTTGTGGACAAGACTGCTTCTGATGTTCGACCGATCCACAGATGTAGAACGATTCTCAGCTTCGGACAGGCGTTGGCCAAATATCCCGCCTCGTTACAGTTGCAGCATCGAGATGGCGGCTTGACATATCGTGGTGCCGTATACGTTATCACGCCGCTCGCCTTTAGGGTCCACTACCGGGAGGCGAAAAACGAGCGACTCCGGGTTTTGACGGGCTTGAAGGCCGGGCGGCGAACGGCCGTGCGTATCGCCGTCCACCCGGGATACTACGTGCCCTCGAAGACTTCCTTTCCGCGTTCGAAACAACCCCGGACGCGAATTCGGGCGCCAGACACCTCGCGGTGTCACACTAATTCGTCGAAATTACGGAAGTCTCCCGATGGACGGTCGCGAGAGCTGGTAGAGCTCGAGAAAGGGCACAGGATTCTACGGAGACCGGACGGGACTTTCCCCACGACGGGAAGGGACCTCGTGAATAAATTTACGATTGAGGTAGGCTCGACAATGTTTATTTAGACATTCGATGTAGTCTGACGGCTGGAGGGCCGTCAGACGAAAGGTCGAGGTACGCGCGGTATTACAACGGGTCGCCCGCACGTACGAAACGAGCCTGCTCGCGGTACAGAATCGGCACGGTGCCGGCTAGTCGGGCGTTTACACAATTTTCCGAGACGCGCCGATTCCGGATGTTAAACGCGATTTCCAGACTCTTTCTAATTAGCTCGCGTCGACTAATTTCCGGAGGTTTAGGCCGACGCGGGGTCGAGATGTTTCCGACGGCTGGAATTCTCGGGACTGTACGCGGCGCGGACAAGTTCGTCGGACACGCGAGATTGACAACAGTTCGGGAATACGCACGCTCGTCGCTCTCACTAGGGAAACGCCGCTAACACTTACGCGAAATACATTGGCCGTATTGTACTTTATTCGTTTCACGAAATTCGATCGTTGATCGCACGAAATGGACCGACACTAACGAGACCCGAGCCACACTCCGCGAACGGAACAATCTACGACATTACTGATTGTTCCGATGTCGCAATATTACTGGACGAGATAGAGAGCTTGGTTGGCACTTACCACAGCTAGCCGCTTCGCCGGACCCTGGTCGTACGCTGGCACTCGCGACTACGATATTTCCCGATACTCCTCGCAAAAATCTTATCGAAATATCGAAACGTCCGATCGGGACTAGGGCGCACGCAACAGTGTCCGCGAAATTTCAGTGACTCGGAAATGCGGAAGCGAGGCGTCCCCCACTCTTCTAGTCATTTCACCCGCCAATAGCTGTCGCTCGCGCTAAGATCGCGTACTAGGGCCGAATCTCGATAGGAGGGCCCCTGACCGATGCCGTTTTCCCGATTTCCGTAACGATCGTGTTTTCCACGACCGGGAATGTCCGGTGACATTCCAGGATCGCTCGCGCCGCTCCGCCTGTGGACCTTCGAAACCGCGGGGCGAGACGTCGACGGGACGATTCTTCTGGTGTTCTCTCGGTCCGGTAGTCCCTCGTCGGCGCCTCCGAGTTGCTTGGCTCGGGCTCGAGATCCTTTTCATTTTCTTTCCCCGGGGATGTTTTCTGTGGTCAGGCGTTCCTAGGGGGCCCTAGCGACAGCTTTTCCTCGTTCGTGATTTTGGCGAAATTTTCTCCGGGCCCCCCGGGCCCGGGATACGGTCCTGAAACTTTTCGTCGCACCCATAGGCGCGACGTTCGAATTTGGTGTACAATATCGTTTCTTCATTTAGTCGCGTCCCAGTGAGAGCGCTCACGCCGTAAGTGTCGCTGGGTCCTGCTAGAGGGCGGTCCGACCCCTACGATATTACATTTAGAGATTCCTCTCTAAATTGAGGGGACGTGATTTTGCCACGTCACAACGTCTTCCCCGTCGGATTGCTTGTGCTCGCCGCACCGGTCGTCGGCGTCACAGGTGCCACGGGTCCCTTCTTTGCCCACGATCGAGTCACGTTCCGCACTCGTTCATAAATTTTTTATGTGTCCTTAAGGTCATTTAAGTGCTTGGCTTCGTAAAGATGAACATTTACCATTGGCTCGTCTGGAATCCCGTCTACAATGTATTGTATCAGCGATTCGGATTTAATCGATCCTTGTACTGCAATTTCCTTCATTTTCAAAAAACATTCATGCACCGATTCATCCCGTTGCATTTGCCTGATACGCAACTTTTCGTGTAATTCTGCACTGTTTATCCGCGTAGCAAATTCCTCCAGTAACCGACTTTTCAATCGTGCCCACCATGAAAATCCCTTTTCTCCTTGCCACAACAATTTTGCCAATCCTTTCCAACATTTCCTCGGGAACAGAGTTTTCTGTAGGTCGGACCATGCAAATGACGTCGCGTTCTCCTTAAACTCTTCCATCCACCTCTCCACGGGATATCCATGACTTCCCTTAAAGGATCGTACCGAGTCTTCAATATCTCGAAAGTTCAACGCAAATCTCGGTGTATCACCACGGTTGCGTTCGGTTGTTTCAGCTACCTCGTAATCCGACTCCTCTTCTGAAAGGGCCATCGCTGCGTTGGCTTCCTTCAATAATGCCAAATTAGATAAATGCTCGCAGATCCGTTGTCCAATTTCTTCTTTTTGCCACAACCGACACAACCTTGCGTTCGCTTTCGGTCGCATCGGCAAAAGCGAAACCGGTGAACTGCCTCAGCCGCTTCCGATTCCTTCGGTCGCCATCTTTCCCGAATACAAGGCTGTGCAGAGCGCGAATCGACTAAGTCGCAGCTCCTCCAATACTTTCGTAGATATGCGGAATATCTTTCAGAGATATCTTGATCTCAATTTACGTTACACAATTTAACAAAAACTAACACAGTTGTTCAGATCGTTCTTATCCCACTTCTGAAGCTGTAGTAGTCGTCTACGGGAATCTCAGGATTCGTAATAGAGAGAGATGTTGTCAAACCAGATAGCTGCCGTGGATACGACTGGTTGCAATCAATTCTGCTGCATGAATAATGATGAGTGATGATTATGTAACAGAGAAGTTATCATTGTATGAGTAAATGCAGTGATCAATTGAGAAGAGCCAGAGTGAACACTAGTACATCAATACTGAGAAAGCATGCGGGCACAGACGAGTTGTCAAAGTGTGTTTGAGATTGGCGCGTGCGAGCGCCATGTCTGTTATGGCGCTCCCTCCCAAGCCTCGCGCGATCCCGCCACAAACGCGACGAAAAGCGTGTGTCGTCGAGACTCGCGCGGGCGACAAATTGCACGCCTGATTGGTCGGATTGCGTCTCGATCCTTCTGGAACGTTCCCGATCGCTCAACCGGAATCACCGGTGCGTGACGAACTTCCAGAGGGATCGAGACAATAAAAGCGAATGACAAAGGCCATGTGGCTCTCTTTCTGTCTCAATGCGAACAGCTGTTTATCAGTGCGAAAATTCTCAGGCTTTATTTCATAATTTCTACAGTGTATTTAATTGCGATTCGCTTACATTTGACATAAATTACAGTTATTTATTTGTAGATTCATTTTCTGTTTTCCTACACAAATACATTCATTCCGTTCCCATTTAAATTTATCCGTTAATACATTCATCCATTTCAATCATTCCTTCCTATCATTACAAAGCGATCCTGTCTCGCGCAATTCCAAATTCACGTTTCCGTGCAGAATCGACTCCCAGCTTAGAATCTCCTCGTTCTAAAATCCTAAATCCGTTCGTGCACAAAGTGTATGTGAGTTTTTGACCGCAAGATGAGTATTGTTCCAATGAGTGAATGAGCGATCAAGTGTAATTATAAATGAGGAGAGCAGTCTCAACATAACGTGAATTCGAGCGCGATGATTGTTAAGGTATTTCTACCGTTTACGCGCAGTTATGGCCGTTCTTAATGGCTGCTGATCGGAGAAGAAGGAAGGATGGATCGTTAGCGAGAGTAATCGGTAACGCCACTTCCCGATCCTAGTCTCGCGCTCACAGCGCCCTCGCGTACACGCTCCATGCTACACATCGCAGTGCGCCAAATACAATAGCAGAAATTAGCGCCCGTCACTCTATAATCTCAACAATGATGATTTGTGCAAATGGAGTCGTGAGCAGAAGGTGAAATGGTCAAAGCCACGATGAACTGATATCACTTCATAAAGCACTGAGCATAGTGATGAGAATGAGTGATGAGTAATAGGTGAGACACTTACTGAAGGATGAAGCAGATGATGAGGGAGAAACAGCTGAGATGAGAATCAATGTAAAAGAGACGGAGCTTGAACACGTCCGCTCGAGACAGCGGTTACGTTGAGAGAGAGAGAGCGAGTGTAACGAAGAAGACTTAGAAAGATCGATAATGATCGTGAAGTCGATGGTGATTTCGACATCAAACGCTCGACACGACACCTATGTCGCCCCCGTGGTCGCCAGTGATGGGCCGTGCACACTTGGTGTACTGGAGCGTAGCGAATGGGAGCGCTCTGCGCCATCGTTCGCTGATCGTGATTGCTTAATTCGTACACCTATGAATAAACTATGAATAAAACGATCACGTTCGATCTCGTTCGATAATGGTTGCAGGGTCTGGTCCCTAGGGAACCAATGGAAAGCGGCCTACTCCGCTTGGAACTATAGGAGCTGGTTGTAGTCACTGCTGCACGTTAGGATTGTATACAAAAACTTTATTCACGCCCAACGGCGGCTTCAACACGTGTTGCTCCTACACACTCCCCCTCAACGAGAAGCGGAAGCGGCAAGGATTTCGCTTTTACACTATTTTACAATAGGTCCTTAAATGCTACTTATGAACTACGCGCAACGCTTACAAAGACTTATCCTAAGGTACGGAGTCAGCGATGGTAACTCTACAACGCAAGTATGTGCGTAACGGCGCACTCGGAATCGGTAACGCGGCACCCGGTGCTGGAGATTCGAGTCCTTCGCTCATAATATGCGCAGGCTTTAATAGTTCGGCAGATACGCTATGCGGCTAACCGTTGACCTCGACAACATATACGCGCTCGGAAATGCGCTGGAGTACTCGGTGTGGACCCGTGTACGGTCGTTCCAACGGCTTACGCATGGCTCCGACCAGCATGAACACATGCGAGCACGACACGAGCATGTGTTCACATTACGCTGTGTTAACATTACGCTTGTGCGCCACGGGCACTGGCCTGACGGCACGCATGAATTGTCGAAACTCTTCTAGGAACGGCTGCGGGTCGGGTTTAAAGTCATCCAATAGGAAGAATTCTCCCGGCAGACGCAACGATGCTCCGTACAAATAATCGGCGGGAGACGCATCGGTATCGAGATAGACGTGAGTACGCAATCCTAATAATACCACGTGTAAAACGCGCGACCACTGTCGGTCGGCGTGGCACATGATCGCTGCCTTCAAGACACGATGCCAACGCTCGACCATGCCATTGGATGCAGGGTGGTACGCAGTCGTACGTTGTCTCCAGCAGCCGATAAGCGCGCGAAGAGTTGCGGAAAGCTGCGATTCAAACTGTGAACCTTGATCGCTCGTCAAATGTGCTGGTGCGCCAAAACGTGACACCCAGTTATCGAAAAAGGCACGGTCGACCGTCTGCGCGTTAGTTTCGCGGATAGGGACGGCTTCGGCCCAGCGCGAGAATCTGTCAATCATCGTAAGGCAGTATTGATAACCTTCGCTGGCCGGTAACGGGCCGATGATGTCGATATGAACGTGCATAAAGCGTCCGTCGGGCGCGACGAACTGCGCGGGTGTCATCTTAACATGACGAGCGATCTTTGATTGCTGGCAATCTACACACGACTTGCACCGGTGAGCGATGTCGCGGTGCATGTCGGGCCAAATGTGACGCTGACGAATGAGTCGATCGGTTACTTTCGCGCTCGGGTGAGCGTGAGAATGAAAGAGCGTGAACACTCGCTCGCGCATGGAGGCGGGAATGTATGGCCGAATGCACTCATCGCCGATACTGCAATAAACAGGGGAGTGCTCCGGGCCCCATGTGAGCCTTTTAAGGACGAGACAGTGGTCGGGCGTTCGAAGAATTTCCCTGAGTTCGGGGTCGCTTTCCTGTTCGCGGAACAGCTCATTTACATCGAACTGCGTCGGCAGCCGTATAGCCTCGGAACGCGAGAGAGAATCGGCAACGACGTTATCACTGTCCGGCAGGTAGAGGATGTTAGACGTGAATTGTGCTATGTAGCACAACTGTCTCGTCTGACGTGGAGAAGCACGCTCGGAATTCTGCGCGAAGGCGTAGATGAGCGGTTTATAGTCGGAGTATACAGGGTGTCTCAAAACTCTGTCTTCAAAAAATGAACAAGCGAAACAGAGCAGAAATAGATTGAATTAATTATTGTAAAAACTCACATAATTCAGCCGTAAATCCATTTGTTACTTCGAAATGAGGGTAACTGGTCCTCTCGGTGACGAACTGCACAGCTGATCTGAGGTATACGGCAGTACCGAACGGTAAGGGACGTACGGCCAAGTCAACGAACTGCACAGCTGTTCCGGACCTCCACTTACATTATTCAAATGATAAATAAATCGTATGTTTCCTTCACAC
>CM052215.1:977456-988895 GCA_028454225.1 Lasioglossum leucozonium
ATAAAACACACTAAAAATATAAAAATATATAAATAATTAAGAGAAAATATATATAACACACACAAAAAATATATAAATAAAAGAAAAAATATAACTATAAAACACACAAAAAACACAAAAAATATATAAATAAAACAAAGAAATATATGTTTGCTAAAAAATGCGTGGGTATTCCGAGAGTGATAAAAAACGACTCACTGAGTATAACGCTGCGGACGACGCGGCTTGGCGTCACCCTTAATTCTCACCCTTAAGGCTCACCCTTAATTCTCCCTGGCCAGACCTGTGCTTTGGACAACTATCGATAAAACACTGTATGTCCCAAGGAAACCGTGAAACTTTTCTTCGAAACATTTTGTCACGTTACGAGACTCAGCGCATATATCTAACCTTCTTTTTTCAAGGAGGTAATCTCAATCACATTTCAAACCTGCCAGCCGTCCAGCGACCGCGGGAACGCCCTTACTGATCGAGTATAAGGGGCCGGCCCCTGCTTCATAATCAGCGATATCATCTCCGCTCGCGTTCATTGGATACCCAACGGAAGCACGCGAACGGCGCGTACCCTGAACCTTCGACCTCCCAATTCGTACTTCTGAAGCATCATCCATTTGCAGAAGGAGGTAATCCCCTGCCTAGCTCCATCGCAGTCGAGAATCGCCAACTCGATTACCGAGAGCGAGAGGTTCTGGGCCACTGCGTGCTGCAAGCCACGGCGCTCTGCTGCCCATGCGGAGCACACCTCCACCGTGTGCTGCGCCGTGTCTTGTGGCTCGCTGAAGTGGTGACACTGCGCCTCTTCCTCCCTACCGATGTGACACAGCTACTGCTTGGAAATGCGGTGGTAATGCAGTGAAAGTTAAACAGGACGGGCCGATGTATGTAATCCTATCCTCTCCTATCCTCGCTTTCGTAACCCCATCCTCAATCTATATATCTGTAGGAGGTTTGGTACCGGAATGGTCAGGATTTTCCATAGACTCGCACCGTTAAATAAGATCTTTTTTAATATCTTCTTCGCTGGTAGGGGCTAACTGCCTGTACACGGCACTCTGCCGATCTTTTAGAAATCGTGACAATGCGACGCCACTGTCACGTAATAAATCGCGAGATTATATAAAAAAAGGAGATGTTGGACAGTAGCCCAACAATCAATCTCTTTATTCACACTATCACAATTACAACAATACGTATGGCTATGCGTAGCTTAGAGTTCCAGGTTAAGACTGAGGAGTACATTCGGCGGTGGGTCTTATATACTAATTGATAATCTTATCGTATCTATACGCAGAAAGGGATGTTTATGTTTAGGGTTAGTGTAAGAAATATATTATATTAAAGGGAGAGAGACCGTAAACCCGTAACTATATATATGTGGAATAGGATGAACGGAGCGGGTGTTAGAATAATACTAGTATTGACGGTGAAGCCGTCCGCCAAAGGGTGCGATTTATTATAAACAGCAAAGGTTGTTACAGACTGAGCGTCACCTGAAGAGTGCCCGCTCCGCTAGCTTCTAGTCGTGAGGACCCCCTGTTGCCAGTATCCTTTTTACCTGACGGTACACCCCCATGGGTTTTCCCCGCGAAGGGTACGCGTCGCGCTCTCGAACCGCACGCTGCTCATTCTCGACATTCTTCAATTCGATATTTCTTACATTAGTGTATCAGGTGTCGAAGATATATCCGGTGAGTCATACCTTTTGGGCCGTCACACTCCCCCTGATTTAGAGTGAAATTGGTCCTCCAATTTTTATAGAGTTTACTTGCGTTTGAGTATGGATCTGTGGAATCTTACTTTCTGTGGTTCGAATAGCAGTTTGGGTTCTTCTCTAGCGTTGTAAAGTACAGTGTCCTCGGAGGTGTCGCTAAATCTTGATGAGCTGGGTACTTGAGCGTATAAATTCACTATTGGTGCAGTAGGCGGTAGTGTCGGTGATTGTCTTTCGATCCGATTTTCTATATGCGTAGTCTTTGATTTCCAACTAAAGATGTGTATACATAACTTGGTTGGAAAACATGTTTTTATAGAATTTAAAATTCCCAATTTATCTAATCCTAATATAGTGATCGCTGCTAAGGCTGTATACCCCATTATTTGTAGTATTGATATTCCCCATGATTTTACGCTTTTTATTCTGTGTTCGAATTGTAATTGACTTGCTTCTCGTTGTATTTGATCAAGTGTGTTTCGGTATCCATTTATATTACTAAGTATTTTAGGTGAAACTTCTAATTTTGTTAGAATAGCATCAAAAGTTGTATCGTTAGGCGTGCTAATTTCTTTTCTTTTGATTTCATATGAGACGTTAAATTTCGTTTCTCCTATGCGCATATGGTCTGTTCCGTATATTAAATCGCAACTTTCCTGTGTCTTGATGAGACTTGGTTTGTTTAATGTTATTAATTCGTGCTGTGTCCCGCAAATAATGTTTATTGAAATGGATCTCTCTGGTATAGCTATGAATTGATTCGAAGTCTTAAATGGTATAAATGTGATTTCGTCGATTTTTAAAATGATTTTTAAAATGATTATTTTGCAAGCGTTAATGTTTTCATTAAAATTTATAAGTTCCGATACGCAGTCGTGTTTTACGTGTGTGTCATGAATTGGTTGTGTCTGTTTGCACATGGTGATTCCGGCTTTTGTTTTACAATTTTCGTGTATATATTCGTTATCAACATTCATATAGTTCATTCCGGAGGTGAGATAAATTTAATGTTCTATTACAGGAATCATGAATACATTGTTTTTCTTGGTTAGAATTGGATATATACGGTCTATATCCCATCTTAATCCGGGTAACAAAGGTATTGAGATTTTGAAGAACAATTTGTTGTTCGTAATAAAAAGTTTTAAATCTGCAATGTCTAAAATGAGTTGGAAGTTTTCTTTCTTCGGTTTGATTGCCGTATTCAGTGTTCCTGTTTCCAGTATATTTTCGTAAGCGCTCATGAACTCATCTCTGTCGATGATTTGAGAACTAATTATTCCTTGTTATACTAAAGTGATCGTAGTTAATAATTCGTCGCATGAAAAGTGTACGTCGGACATAGCTCCTTTTATTCTAATAATATATTCGCTCATTAATTCGTCTTTCTTTAGTCTATCGGTTAGTGAGATAGCGTTTGCGGTTAAGTGATCTATTTGTTTTAAACTGTTTGATTCTACGATTTTTCTTATAAGTGCGGTTTGATTATTAATAATGGTTTTAAAGTTGTTGTTTGCGTCGAATAACTTATCTATGTTAGCGTTAATCGTGTCTAAATAGATCGTCATTGTCTAAGGTTCCGAATAATGATTTGGATAATGATCCGATTGCGTTTATTAGTCCTCGTTTGTATCGTGAGTGAGTAATGATTTTCAAATGTAAACTAAGTGATTCTAGTTTCTTCATTCTCTCCTTTACATTCTGTAATTCGTATAAACATTCATTCCTGCAATGAGCTTGTAAGGCATTAACGAATAAGGTTAGATTTTTAAGTTTATCAAATACTTCTAAAATGTCTAATCTTACGTAAACATCAATAACATTATTATACAAATAAGTTTTGTCAATCTTCTCGTGAAAGATTGAGTTTTCTTTCAGTTCTATCATCTCTAGTCCGTTTGAGAGGCAAAAGTGCCAGATGGCTGTGATCGCCCTGGAAAATAAAATTTCAATCTGTTCCCGTGAATCTTTCTAATATGTCCGTCCACTAAAACTTCATAATATGGTGTCGAAACCTTTGAAATACTATACGGTCCTAACCACTCTGTATCGAGTTTATTTCCTTTATGATCGGTATGTATAAGAACATTATCTCCTTCTTTAAATATCGTTTGACTTTTGACTATTTTCTATCCTGGACTCGTTTATGTCTCTGTTTGCTTTTCTGTAACGTCAGTATGGCTTTCTGTAATCTACTGTCCCATTCCTTCTTTCTAAACTGTACATCGTCCGCGTAGGTACGTTGTGCGTCTGAGGAAATTGAGGAGGGTAGATTTGCTTGTTGCCCAAACGTTAATTCAAATGGTGTAAATCCCGTAGATTCATGTACCATTGTATTGTAGGCTAAGCTACAAAAGCTTAAGATCTCGTCCCACTCTTTGTTTCTTTCTTTCTGCGTAGTGCGTATCATATCCTTGACTACCGCATGTGTTCTTTCGGGTGATCCGTTACTCTGAGGGTGAAAGCTCGTTGTTTTAATGTTTTATTCTGAATGCTTTTTCGTATTCCTGCATTAGGTTACTTATGAAATTGTTGCCCCGGTCTGTAAGTATTTTCTTAGGTGCTGAGAATATGTAGATACAATGGTTCAATAGTCCGTTCCATATACTCTCTGTCTGTCGATTCTTTAAAGGGACTAATATCAAATACTTTGTTAACTCGTCATGTATAGACAATATGTACTGGTTACCTCGTTTCATCTTGGGTAAAGGTCCTAATAGATCCATTGCTATTTTCTCGGTAGGTCTAGAGGGTGTATCTGGTATAACTGGTTCTTCCTTAGCTCTTACGCGTGTTAACTTTTGTTTTTGACATATTCGCAATTCTTTATATATTCTTCTATTTTCTCAAATAATTTCTTTATTTTATATTTATTCTTTATTCTATCGTATGTTTTCTGTATGCCTGGATGCCCTATCAAATCGTGATTTTCTTTCAGTACTGTCTCTATTTGTTCGTCAGTCAGTGGTATTATCCCTTTAGGTGCGAATACAAATTCCTTTACCTGGTCGTTAAAATATATCATCATTCTGTAAATCGTATTTTGTTCTGTTGCGTCAAAGTCTTCTTCTTGCAATCCTATTTTGCCATTTTCTTGAACTATGTCTAATAATTTAATCATCCATTTAGTTTTGTCATATGTGCCTAAGATTTCTTTAGTGATTTGAAAGAACGTAACATCATTTGGTTTTAACATAAGTCTTTTAGGTAATGTTGCAGTCTTTTCCCATTGTTCGAATTTTTGTTCGTGGCTAATGTATATTTTACCTTTGAATTCGGTGGACTTGATTATAGCGTGTACTCGTGATAGTGCATCGGCTGCTGTGTTATCTTTACCTTTCGTGTATTCAATTTCATATTCGTATTCTTCTAGTCACAATCTCCATCTCATTAATCTCGAGGAGGAGTCTTTGCAATTGTGTAACCATTTTAAAGCTTGGTGGTCTGTTCTAATGATGAATTTTCTTCCTAATAAGTATTGCCTTAATCTTTTAATCGCCCACACTACAGCTAACAATTCTTTTTCTGTTGTGGTATAATTCTTTTCTGGTGGGTTTAGTGTTCTAGATATGTAACAGCATGGATGTCCTTCTTGTGACAGTATTGCTCCTAATCCTTTATTGCTGGTGTCAGTGGTTAAAGTAAATTGTTTGTTAAAGTCTGGATATTTCAGTACTGGATGTTCGCATAAGCATCTCTTTAGCGTATCAAAAGCGTTTTGAGTTTTGTCTGTCCAATGGAACGTTATATCTTTCTTTGTTACTTCTGTTAAAGGTTTTGCGATTTTTGAAAAGTTTCTTATGAATTTTCTGTAGTATCCTGATAGTCCTAAAAATGATTTTATGTCTGTAGCGTTCTTTGGTATTTTGCAATTCTTTACTGCATCAATCTTCTTTGGGTTTGATTTTATTCCTTCGGCTGTTACTGTGTCCTAAATATTCTAACTCCGGTTTTAAAAATTCGCACTTATCGGGTTGTATTTTCAGTCCTAATTCTCTGAGTCTTTGTAGTACGATGGCTAAGTTTTTATTATGTTGTTCAATTGATTGCCCAAAAATTATAATGTCATCTAAATATACGAAGCAATTGTTATTTATCAATCCCTTTAATGCGGTGTCCATCATTCTTTGGAACGTGGCTGGTGCATTCTTTAACCCGAATGACATTCTGTTATAATGGAAATGTCCTTGTGAAGTGGAGAAGGCAGTGTATTTCTTTGAATTAATGTCCATAGGAATTTGGTGGAATCCTGAGGATAAATCTAGCGCTGAGAAATATTTGGGATTTCCTAATTGTGAAAGGATATCGTTTATTTCTGGTAAAGGGTATGCGTCTTGGTCAGTTAGTTCGTTTAAACGTCTGAAGTCAATAACTATCCTCCACTTTTGTTTCCCGGAGGCGTCTGCTTTCTTGGGTACTAACCAAACCGGTGAATTGTAAGGTGAGTCTGATTCCTCAATAATAGTTTTGTCAAGCATTTCTGTCATTTGTCTGTTAATTTCGTGCTTATGGCACTCTGTGTGGGTAGGAAAATCAGTTAGTTACTCATAGGTAGTTTCTATATATAGGTAAAGGTATATTTGAAAACTATAAAAGCACTCTTTCAACACTCTCTCTGTGCACTCACTCTGCGGACTACGAGGTAACAATCAATTAAACGACGATCGGCGATCTGCTTCGTCCTACCAATCTGCGCCCTCTCGTGATCAATCGTTCACTCTCCCACAAATTCACATAACCTCACACACGCAATAAAAATAACCTCAGACACTCCCCTCTTGTTTTTATTGCTTACTTATAATTAGTCTCCATAATTTCTTTTATATTTTTATACAGTTTGGGTCCACTCAAGGCTTTGGTCAAACAATCCGCACGCATTTCTTCGCTAGGAACATGAGTTATCAATATGTTATTCTCTTTCATACTTTCTTTGACGAAATGAAACTTCCTATTTAATAATTTCGTTCGCGAGTTATAATTTTCGCCATTTGCTAATTTTATAACATTTAAACTATCACTCTTTATCTCTTTGGTTATGTTTCTTTCACCCGTTATTTTCCTTAACAATCTATCCAACCATATCGTGTCTTTCATTCCTTCCAACATCGCTTCTAACTCGCTTTCAGTCGATGACAAAGCAACTGAATACTGTTTCTTACTTCTCCACTGGATCAAATCACCATTTCGATAGACTAACGTTCCAGTGAATGATTTAGCATCTTTTGTAGTATCCCAAGATGCATAATTAATTGTTCCCTTTATATACCGCAACACTCTCTTTAAACCCCCCATATGTATTTCCCTCGCATCATTATTGTACTGGGATAAGTAACTTAGTGCAAAGGCAATGTCTGGTCTCGTGTTCACACTTAAAAACATTAGCCTTCCCACCAGTTCTTGGTACTCTTTTGTATTACAATTATCACTATCTGTATAGTTATCCATCTTTACATTTACATCTAATGGGGTTGACGTACTATTGCATTCATCCATACCATACATAGTTAACAGTTTTTTTACATATTCCTCTTTTCCATTCTCTTGTTCCACTTGTATGCCTAATATATATTTCGCATCGCCTAAACATTTTAAATCTATTTTATTTCCTATTCTATTCATATAACATTTTTCTATGTCTCTATCACTTGATACAACTACCATATCGTCAACGTGTATCGCACAGTATATAAACTTTTGTCCCTCCGTTTTATAAAACAAACACTGATCTTCCCTAGATTGACACATTCCACTTTCTATCATAACTTCTGTCAAGCACTCATTCCAGCATTTACCAGCTTGCTTCAAACCGTAGATGCTTTTCTTCAGTTTGCAAACTGTATTCTCACCTTGTCCATATCCATCCGGAGTCTTCATATAAATTTCATCCTGTAGTACTCCATGTAGGAACGCTGTCTTCACATCATACATCCTAACCTTTTTTCCTCTTTCTGCAGCGATACTCAATAGTAATCTGATAGATTCTATCCGGGCAACAGGAGCAAATGTTTCACCATAGTCAAACTCAGGGCGCTGCGCACATCCCAGAGCCATCAAGCGAGCCTTGTATCGTGGTTCTTCTGTACCAGGGTTCTCTTTTAAACTATAAATCCATCTGCTTCTTATTACTTTCTTATTCTTGGGACATGGCACTATGTCCCATACTTCATGTCTCTTTATACTCTCCATCTCCTCATCCATTGCCCTTTTCCATTTATTCCAATGACCGGAATTTCTTGCTTGTTCGACACTCTTAGGTATTCCTTCGTTCATCAAAGTCATCGCTGAGTTTCCATCTTTTAGTCGATTTGATCTTCTCAAACTTTGCTGCATCTCGCTCCCCTCTTGCTCTTCTCGTTCTAATTGTCTACGAACCTTCATGATTTCCTGTGTGGTGTCTTTCGGTCTTCCTAGCCTTTTTATCGTTGTGTCTCTCCTTACATTCTCTTGCAAGTTTAGATCTGTTTCCTCATTTATGTTGTTCCTGTGTGTACTATTTCTTTCTTGATGTTGTTCAAGCGTCCCTCCTTCATCATTGTCAGAAACATTTGATTCATCTTTATTCATTACATTTTCAGTTTCTCTCTCCGCTTCATACTCTTCTTCTTCATTGTCTAAGCCAATAAATATTAAATTATTTCCTCTATCATGATTTTCTGTCTCCTTTCCTTTTAATATTTCCACACCATTCCTCTTCTCATCAAATTTTACATCACAGCACATTGAACTCTATTTTTCTCTGGTATATAAACTCGGTACGTGTTGTTTGTTCCATAACCAACAAATATTCCTTTTCATATACTTCACTGTCGGTTTTCTTCCCAGCCATAACTCATAGGGTGTTCTTCCATGAACCGATGTCTTCACTCTATTTTTTATATGAGTCGCTGCGCACACTGCTTCCCCCCAGAAATCCAGTGGTATCTCACAATCACTTATCATTGATCTGGTCATCTCTATGATGGATCTGTTCATTCTCTCTATTAATCCATTGCTCTGTGGAGTCCATGCCGGGCTAAACTCATGCTTGATACTTTTGTTCTCTAACCATTCCCTTAGGTTATCACCAATAAATTCACCACCATTATCAGATCATATGGCCTTCAGCTGCATACCAGTTTCATTTTCTTTCTGTTTTATCAACTTTATTAATTCGCACAGCAGTGACACAAAAACAAATCTTGAATAGTCATCTATCACTGTCATGATGTAATTTTTGCCCCTTCTTGTTGCTGGTCTCACTGGTCCAATCAGATCTGTATGCCACAAGTCCATTATCCTCTGTGCTCTTCTCCTTTCCAGTCTTCAGTGTGTCTTTTGACACGCTTTCCCTTCTACGCACGCTTCACACTGTCCATATTGATCACTTAATTTTTCCATCCCTAAAACTAAATCCTGAGCTCTCATTTGCATTATTATGTCTCTATTTACATGTCCTAACCTCCTATGCCATACATCATCATCTTTTACAGCTTTCACTTTTTCACTATCTATTATATCAGCTTTTACATAGTACCCATTTCCCTCTCTAACAGCTCTCATTTCTACTCGGTTTTCATCTCTATATACAACCGCACTTTATAACCATAGTCTGTGAATTTGGCTACCAATAACAAATTTGTATTAAATTCTGGAACATGTACCACATTGCTTAGCCTAACCTTATTGTTTACATTCCTATGTTTCATTACAATTTCACCTATCCCGTTTGAAGCAATTTTTCTACCTTCTGTGTCAGCTAATGTTATCTCTCTATTATCGCTTTCTACTTTATCAAAAATGTCTATATCGTTAGACATGTGGCTTGTTGAGCCTGAATCTAAAAGCCAAACAGTACACATATTGTCATTGTTCGCTGTATATCTGTCACTGCCTTGTTTCGTATCACATTTCTGTACACTTTCATGGGCACATGCACTTTCACTTACACTCATCACACTCTCATCCATCGTCTGTATCATTCTCTCTCCTCTTCCCCGTTCATGGTATCCTCTTCCTCTTGTGTAGCCACGATTGGTGTTTCCTCTTCCCCTTGTACTTATAAATTGTCTCTGCTTGTTGCATTCTGCAGCAATGTGATCCATTCCATTGCAATTAAAACATCTTTGTCTTGCACGACACTGATCTGCAAAATGACCTCTCTTCCCACATTTAAAGCAGTTTACATTGTTTCTTGTACCTTCTCTTACCTTTCGTACATTTTCATGGTCTCTTCCCTCATGCCCTCTTTCTTTTCTCAATTCCTCTTGTTTTAAAGCATATCTCATTTCATTTAATGTAATGTTGCTTTGGCTTTCTAATATTCTTACGTTTGCATCAAATTCTGTCCTAAGTCCTCTCAAAATAAACATTTTTAATTCATACTCTTCAAGGTTCTTACCTAGTTGCTGACATTTATTTTTTAGTCCCTCTGCTCTGTTCATATAATCATCCACGTTCTCATCCTTCTTCATTTTAAGATTCGCAAGCTCACTGAAAGATCTGGTTTTTATTTGTTCCGTTTCTGCCGCCATATTTAATTTTACTAGATTCCATAATTTTTCTGCATTCTTTTCGTGGCTGTATTTTAATAATTGGGCTTCCGTCATTGTATTCAACATAATCGTCCGGGCCGTGTAATTCTCATCGTCCCAATCATTCCATACCCGAAATTTTCTATCATATTCTGTATCGTCTTCTAGCGGCTTTTCCGGCTCTTTCACTCCCATGATCTTTTTCCACAATTTCTTGGATCGAAGAATCCCCTCTATTTTTTCTTTCCATAGAAAATAATTAGTGTCATTCAACCGTTCAACGCCGGCGATATTCCAGTTGTCCGCCATTACGTCGCACGTCGTTACCTTTTCTTTTCAATATATTTTTCACGGACTTTTTACTTCCTTTACCAACCACGCTCTGCTACCATTTGTGGGTAGGAAAATCAGTTACTCATAGGTAGTTTCTATACATATATAGGTAAAGGGATATTTGAAAACTATAAAAGCACTCTTTCAACACTCTCTCTGTGCACTCACTCTGCGGACTACGAGGTATCAATCAAACGACAATCGGCGATCGGCTTCGTCCTTCCAATCCGCGCCCTCTCGTGACCAATCGCTCACTCTCCTACAAACTCACATAACCTCACACTCTGGAGGTCTGTACGATTTTGTATTAATAATTCTCTCTTCTTTTAATGTTATTGTATGTTTGGCTAAATTAGTACAAGGTAATAAATCTGTTTCTAAATTGAACACGTCTAAATAATGTAACAGTATTTTTTCAATAGGTTCTCTAAGTTCTTTCTCTATATGTGAAGTTCTAATGATTTCTTTAAATTTTGAAATTTGTTCTGGTTCTTGAGTGTTTAAAATATCGTTAGTAATTACATGCTCTTACTTACCATAGTTGATAAAACATATTCTCGTGGGTTTTCCTTCTAGGTATACTGTGTGCGCTTTGATTTGGCCTGGCAAAATGATTGGTTTCTGTAAATGAATAGTGTTCCCATCTAAGGTTAGCGTGTTGTTAGTCAAAGCATATTCATAATGTGACCGTGTTAGTCACATATAGACGCTTCCCGAATATAAATAGTAAATATCGGTACGCGACGTCACACACGGTCCTTGTCTTAATAAAGGACCGTAGGATGTCCCCACTCATTAGGTATGCGTACGCATCGATCCCCACTCGATAGCGATCGAGGGAGATCGATGCGAGCCGTGGATAGAGCACTCTACGTCTGGGAGCGA
>CM052215.1:989395-1024322 GCA_028454225.1 Lasioglossum leucozonium
TTTTTTTTTTTTAAATCGAAAATTTATAAAATTGATTTTTTGCCGCCTCTTCACCATTGTGCGGCGGTGCGTGGGGGTTCGGCGGTGGTAGTTGCCACGGACTGGGGCAAAGTATTGCGCCAGGACGGATATAACCGTCTTCACGTCAAGAACAAATTGAAATTTGTTGGAAAGTGTTATCCGCCATCTCCTAGTCTTCTTCTTTGTGTAAAAGGTCTATCAAGGCCATATTCCAGCTTATGGACATTCTCCTTACCCTCCAGAATTGATTCAACATGTATGTTCATTCCGTTCGTACTACAAATACAACTTTTACAGCAGTATAAAATAAAAAATTCCCATTTCTCTGAATATTATAAACAATTTTAGTCGAATAAATGAAGAAAGTAGTTGTGCTTATCCACAGTAGAATACTTATGAAACAGAAATATTTAGTGGAAAATTGGATGTTAATAGCAGGAACCTGTATGCGTCAAGTACTTCTCTAACAAGTTCCGAATTTGGAGCAACGCCTGGTGTAACTCCACGGAAAAAACAACCAGCACCATTACCGCCAAACAATAAGGATCTACATACACCCGAGCAACGCACATCTCTAGCATCCGATCTACAAAATACTTCAGTCGAATATCACGTAAATAGACAACAAAGACTTTATTCAATTTACTTTAGGTTTACTTCTTATTTTAATCAAATGACGTATGCATGCGGTCTGGAATGAAATATCGAGGTTAGAGTCCCAAAGTTCAATTCTTAGTATTTATCAAATTTTTATAGAGATAATTTTGAGTCGTAACTAATACTCTTATTCAATGAAAGAATCATAAAATGAATAGTATGCGTGTTTACAGCCCAAGATTTGGGGTATTTATTCTTGCTGTATAGTATTTGGAGAATTAAGAATCGAATAATTAATGTTAGTAAAAGTTACATCACATGAATGTCGAATCTCTATCAATGAAATATGAATCTCTATCAAACACGCTTCTTGCTCCACGTACTATATTGTCTTAACGAATATTTAATTTGTCGTATTTTTCTTCCTTTTCTTTGACATTAGAAATCACATCAACGCACAACGCTCAAGGCGCGTAAAACAAAACCTGCTCCTCCACCACCGATAGCAACAAGTACTCCATATAATGCGGCTCTGGTTACTCCGCTGACACTTGAAGAATCTCCAATAAAAGAATCATGTAATATCACTAGTAATGAAAATTTATGGGAAGATAAAAAGATGGATAAGGATGAAGCAAACAGAACTAAACAAAGTTTGACTCACATTCCATATACAGACAATCCGGATTATCACTCGCTATATACAGATAAAAGTACACAAGGAAAATGGAAAAGAAAGAAAAATCCGGCTCCACCATGTCCAATACCACATAGAAGAAAAGTAAGTATTTTTGATGATTTTGTAGTGTTACCTATTGTAACAAATACGCCGGTGACACGACAATCCTTTCCCCTGACATCGCGCGCACCGCCCCACTCTTGCTCACCGACGAGCGTACCGCGAGACCGCAACGGGCGCAGCTTCCCGCGACAACCTACACTGGTCTGGATTTGACAATCGTGACCCATTTTGTTATAACTTTTGAACCAATAGAGATGTTGTAATGAAATTTTCACTAAAATTCATTTTAAAAATAGTAAATTATAACTGTAGACAAATAAATATTTTTTTTATTTGTTGAACAATAATTTTTAATTAATTCCATTTTACTTTCTAAATATGTATTTTATATTTATGTTTCATACATGTAACGTTTTATGGAGTACGTAAAATATAAATTCGAGAATTCTTGTTGTAATCACCACATACGAAAATTACCGAAGAGGTAAAATTGTATCGCAAACGTGTTAAAAGATATTTATTATAATAATTTACAATAATTACAATTTTTTATTGGAAAATCATGAACCAGTTTCGTGTAACTTTTAAATCGTAAAAGAAACATGAAATGGATAATGTGAAAATGTCAGGCTATGGATAGGTTAAAGAAAAATTCTATGATTATTGTTATTATTGTTACATACTTTATATTAATTATTTATTAATTCTAATGCTTCTGCATCTAAGTCCTAACTTTTCTAATATATGACTTCATTCTTATGCTGGATATATACGGATCGGATGTTAAAAGAAGTTTATGTATTATTGAAAGGATTGTGGATATATTTTGGCTGAACAATTACGGGTTTTATTATAACAATATTATATTATACTATATTAACACGTGCTTATACTACAACGAACGGTTTCTATCTGCCGGTTATCCCCACCGCGCAACCTCCGCTGCGCAGCAGGAGTCTCACTGACCCAGTGGAGAGGGGAGCCATGTACTTACACGATCTCTCTTACAATATAAATGTATCATACATTCTTAACAATTATATCTTCGTTTGTGGATAATCTAGAATTTTTCCGGGTGTTTCTACATATGAAGTAGAGTTTCACCCATCGCGGACCCATCGATGTGGCGTCGTTGTATTCAAAGACTAATAACACTGTCCAACAAATTTAAACTTTTTTTGGGATTTCGATTCTCACTATGAAATTCTTATAGAGTTTGTTGCGCTGATTCCGAATCTGACCTTAATTTTTCTCCTAGACGCACAGTTTTTGAGAAATTTGATTTTGACAAAAAGACCTATTTTTCAACTTTGAACAAATATTGTGATGTTATTATAAAAGACATTGAATTGGTCTTTACAGCAAAAGATTCCTTAGACTTTCCCGAATACAGTGATATCTAATATTAATACATTATGATTGTTTAAACATGTTTAAACGATCATTAAAGACGAAGAGACACCATTTTTGCACCAATTTTTGACGATATTTTTGAATTTATCTCAAAAAATAAGGGTCCAGCGGAAAATCGAACTATACCACGCGATAGAGCAGACTTTTATCTTGAGAAACCACCTTTTGAAGTTTGGAACGTTGACGTTTTTACCGAACCAGAGAGCAAAATATCTTCGCCCGACATGAGCTGCCGCCAGTGGTGCTCTTCCACTAGCGCGGTCGTTCGACGGAATACGGCGATGCAGGCGTGCAATTATTATTGTTATTTATTATTTTTATTGCTCTATTCCCATTCTAATAACATATTTTTTATTATTTATTATTTTATAGTTACCCATACATTTTAAAGAGCCAAACAATACAAATTCGTTTTGTTACGTGCGTAGTGAAATAGTTGCTAAGAAAACGCGACGAAATATAACGGCAAAAATTACAATATAAAAATATAACACTATGAAAGGTTCCATCAAGACATTTTGGTTATGGAGACAAGATACTTGGGAAAAGATAGTACAACCATGCTTGCAGACTATAAACGTGATATGTGATAGGTGAAAGATGTTATGAACGTCAGTCAAGAAGAAAGAAGTTTTAGGTATGTTCCCTATCTTGTAAATTCCTATTTTTACTATAAAATAATAAATAAAGTATAAATATGTTAATAGAATGGGAATAGAGTAATAGAAATAATAAATAACAATAACAAATAAACATTTAAATAAGCTAACATAATTGCACGCCTGTATCGCCGTATTCCGTCGAACAACCGCGCTAGTAGAAGAGCACTACTGGCGGTAGCTCATGTCGGGTGAAGATATTTTGCTCTCTGGTTCGGTAAAAACGTCAACGTTCCAAACTTCAAAGGGGGGTTTCTCAAGATAAAAGTCTGCTCTATCGCGTGGTATAGTTCGATTTTCCGCTGGACCCTTATTTTTTGAGATAAATTCGAAAATATCGTCACAAATTGGTGCAAAAGTGGTGTTTCTCCGTCTTTAATAGTCGTTTAAACATGTTTAAACAATCATAATGTATTAATATTGGATATCACTGTATTCGGGAAAGTTTAAGGAATCTTTTGCTGTAAAGATCGATTCAATGTCTTTTATAATAACATCACAATATTTGTTCAAAGTTGAAAAATAGGTCTCTTTTTCAAACTCAAATTTCTCAAAAACTGTGCGTCTAGGTGATAAATTAAGGCTAGATTCGGAATCAGCGCAAGAAACTCTATAAGAAATTCATAGTGAGAATCGAAAATTTTTTTGGCTGTTGAACAGTATAATTTGTACCCCGTGGGACATAGAGGAAAAAATTTTTTTGGGATCATATAGACGAAAGCATGCCGAAAATATTCCGATATGGTAGCAGATTGAATTTTGCTGAACTTAAAAGATATCCTCTACCAATTGAAAACAATCATAAGAATCTTTCATCTTTTTTTCAGCACTACTTTCTTAATCTATTCTATACAGTAATTATTAATTTAAGGTATGATTTCTCACCGCCGAAGAATGCTTTTTATCGAGAAATAAACGTCGAATCAAAATATTAAATGGAATCGTCAACATTCTTAGAAGAAGAAAGGCAATCATTGGAGAAAATACATCATTTCTAAAATGCTCGACTTTATGATTCGTTTTATCTAAAACTTTTTATTCAGTCTCATTAATATTTTATTTTCGAGATATATGAGTATTTAGAAGCAAGAATCCGTTTAGTAGAAGTCGATACTTCAAAGTTGATTTGTGGCCAAATGGGTCACGATTTTCCAATCCGAACAAGCCATGGTTGCGAGGCAGCCACCGCGCCAAGGTAGCTTCCTGCAAGTAATAAAGAGTAGGAGTGGATATATGTACGCCAATTAGACACCGGTAAGAGAGTCCGAGCTGACGAATTGAACACAGTCTAATAGTGGGAATCCACGAACGACACGTACTCTGCGATACCAAAACACTGCATTGCCGGACAACTTGCCTTTGCTGTCCATCCTCATCTTACCTTCCAACTACAGCTTGCGCGGCGAAAGTCTTTTTTTTACGTGAGGGTAATCTTGTTTACGGATACCCGCTAATTCCCTCACGATAACCCTAGACCCTAGACTAAAGGAAGGCACCGGGAAGTGCACGCAACTCAACCGGTACCTCTCCATCTACAATCCTCCTCGGGAAGGGGCGGAACTCCCCCACCCCCTTCCACCCTACTCTATTCAGAGCGCCGCGTGGTTGTCCCGCGACGCTCACCCCCCACTGGACCGCCCGATGGATTACCCGAACCACCGTTCGAGACGCCCGACGTTCCCCGGAGACGTCCCTGCTGCCCTCGTAGTGGGGGCCGGCCCCCGCCGCGAGGCGAGCAACGACGTCTACCGACACGCGCCCTATCGGAAACCCGCGACCCGTACAGACCCTGGGTCTTCTCTCCCCTCTGCGGGTGGAATGGAGAGAACGCTCTCTCTCTCTCTCTCCGCCTCCTCCTTCTGGAGCATTACACGCTCACAAAAGGAGGCGAACACCTTCCATGTCCCCTCGCCCTCGGCAATGGTCGCAACGATCGCCGGCGGCGAGAGGTCCCATCCCACTACTCGCCGCAGGACACGGCGCTCCTCGACCCAAGTGGGGCATTCCTGCAGAGTATGCTGCGCCGTGTCCTGCGACTCCCCGCAATGGTGGTACCGCGCCGCCTCCTCCCTCCCAATTCGACACAGGTACTCCCCGAATCATCCGTGTCTGCGTGTGTGCGGCTTTTTGTATCGAAATTAATAATTAATATCGTAGATTGTTCCGTTCGCGGAGTGCGGCTCGAGTAGCGTTTGTGTCGGTTCAAAATTGTCGCATGTAGAATTTTGTGAATCAAATCTCTAGTATTAGTTTCGACGACTTTCGTGTACGTTTTCGTGGCGTTTCCCCAGTGAGAGCGACAAGCGAGCGTGTGTTTTCGAATTGTTGTGAATCTCACGTCGTCCGACGACCCCGTACGCGCCGCGCACAGTCACGCGAAATCTAGCCGTCGGAGACATCTCGACCCCCGCGTTCGGAATAGAAATTCGGATTACTGTCGACGCGGGTTGCTAAATTAATTCTGAACATCGCGTATAATACCCGGAATCGGAAATTGTTCGCGAAAGCCCTCTAGTCGCCAGATCAGCCGGCGCCGTACCGATTCTATGACGCGAAATATTTTGTAACGCCGCGCCTAGCTCGAATTTTCCTCTGTCGGCCCTCCAGCCGGCAGACCGCACCGACTGTCTCAATAAACATCATCGATCAATTCAATAGACAGAAATTTATTAACGAGGTACTTTCCCGCCGTGGGGAACGTCCCGCCCGATCCTCCGTAGAAGTCCAGCGCTCGCGATCGTTCCTTCGGAGGCTTCCATTATTTTCTGATATTTCGTGTGACCCCGCGAGGTGTCAGGCGCCCGAATTCGCGTCCGTAATTAATTATTATACGGAACTGAGGCCTTCGAGGGCACGTATTGTGAGAGCCTCCGAGCCCGCAAAAACCCGGAGTCGCTTACTTTTTCGCCTCCCTGTCAGGGACCCGAAATATAAGCGGCGTGATAATGGGCTATACAGTTCCATAAACAATTGAACTAAGATTTAAGTGGGTGCTAAATATGTACACTGTTTATTTGAGCTAACTATTTACAAAGATGAAGCGCGGCAATTGCATTGCACGTGGTTGGGCTGCATTCTCTAGTAGTATCGCTACACGTGTGGACTAGTCGCTTCGAAGGACGGAAGAGAAGAGATCGACCAGTCTTCTCGTGGTTGGTGCGTTTGCTTCCTCGGATGGCGCTGCGGTCTTCCGGATGGACTCGCACGCTGTGTGACGGAAGGTGGAGGCCGTTGGATGTGCCGTGTGGGTAAAGCAGTTTGATCAGTAAACTGCGCACTACAGGCTGGCGTAGTTGAGACGCCACACATGTACTATTCGTTCGCCGAGAGTTGGCACAGATTTCGGCGGTTGGGTGCACGGGGATCTGCGAGACCCCACTCTTACGTTTAGGTTCTGGCGGGAACGGTCGACATAGGAGCTCAGCGTCGCCACTTCGCCGGGTCGCTCTCTGGCATTGCCGATGCGAAACGGCGTTGCAATCACTCTCCTTGGGAAATCCGATTCCCATTGGATGAGAATTAACGCGCTTTAACCATCGCACCACTGGAGCGACGCGAACTTTCGCCGCCAAAATCGGGCCGCCCTGGGGTATTTCCCGCCTACGATTGGCGCATTTTCCTCAAGGAGAGACGCTCTAGCAACTGGCTTCGGAACAAGGATTCGTGCCGAAACAACTAGGAAAGGAGAGAGCCCATGCCGACAAACCTGGAGGCGCCGACGAGGGGTCGTAGACACTCAGCCCGGTCGCCGCCTCCTCCGGAGAGCATCGAAAGTCCATGACCAGGCTTCCCTCCAACCTCAGCACAAGCTGCGGCCTAGGACGAGGAAGATGCCGCAGAAGAATTTGCGATTTTTCCGAATTCAGGAAGCCGAGAGGCAGGTCCCGTCCCTGCCTTGAACGAATATGCGATTGGTCTGAACGTCGCGCCGAGAAAAATAGTTGAGGGAGTGGGAGAACTCCACTTCTGCGTTACCAAGCGAAGCGAAAGTAGGTCACTGTGTCGTTGGCCATTGCCGTGTTGGTCATCCGAAAGTAACCTTCATTTTGAAAAAAAGTATTTTGTATGCCGAATTAGAGGATCCTGCCGAGCGAAAGGTCCGATCAGGCTTTCACACTTTGATTCGAATTTCGTGTTGGCTGGGTGACGTTATTGCGCTAGTATTGTTTCATCGATACGGGCCTTCGGCCGCGCAGTCCGTATTTACATGCTGCCCTCTTCGATGTTTGGCAACATTTGTACTTTCAGCACGCTCGACACGGTCAACAACAGGCATAAAAAAATAGTGTCAGGGCACGATCTAAGCGCACGCACAGAACCGAGAAAAGCCTTAGGAAGAGCCAATACTGTACTGCTACTTCCTGAACTATGAAGTGGAAGAATATTAGGAACACAGACGTGTTTTAAAAATTATATGAATTTAAACATCATTTTATAAAAGAACGGTTATGTTGCGCCCTATGGTTCCTCTCACAAAGTTGGACCTCATGAACGGTAGGTCATGATTTTCAAAAAATTGGTTCTTCTTTACCTTGTTTTTCACTTCAATCTCAATTTCCCGTGGGGTTCCTTATATCATTTTCGACTAAATCGGGAGTGTAGAACCGCGCCAAGGTGTCCGCGACATATAATTTTGTGACACCCTGTAACCACAAATACTGGTGAGAAACTTTTAGAGACCATGTGATATCCCTACTCTGCGCTACACGTTTCCCACTATTAGCCGAATCGCTCGACGAAGACATCAAATACGCGTATTTGTGTGACTAAAGCCGAGCAATGTGGTGACGCTGCTAAGCTCCTATGTCAACCGTTGCGCCAGAATCAAATTGTAAGCATAAGAGTGGGATCCTCAGTGTCCTCATGAGATCCTCATGGCGTCAAAAGTCGGTTCTCAGAGATCCCGCTGCGGCCCGTTGTCGAAATCACGGCCATCTCATAATGGACGACAATTACACTGTATCCTCTAGTGTAATTCTATAACAAAAATGTAAACAAATTAACGGTGAAAAAGTTTATGATAAGTAGGAGTGTTGATTAGTTTCATTATGAGGTATCATGCTCTTTCCATTTCTCTCGTTTTGATTTTCGCGCCAGTTCGTTTTTCGGCCTGTTGTGTGTGTATGAATTTTTAGCGTTCTGATTGAACTAATACATTTCGTCCACTGACCTCATCGATAACAACTTAGATGTTGTTATAGTTATACAAATTCGTAAATTGTCCTTTTTATTTGCAAAGACTCAACATCCTATTTCGTTCGCTATATTAATAAATATTTGTATTCTTTCAGATAAAGGTAATGTCCCTTGAGGATGTCAAATTGGAATTAGACGAAATTGAATTGCAGCAACAAGGCTTGGAAAAACAGGGCGTACGATTGGAACAATTAATTAGAAATAAATGCGAAACCGGACACAATAATGATGGTAATTACATTCTGGTTTCGCAAATAATATTTGTAACATATGTGTACGTGTCAGTGACGCATTCAGGATTTAATCATGGGGGGAGGGCGAGTTGAACGAATAAAATTTTGTGGCCTGGTACAAGAATTGCCAATGTACATACTTCATAAATACTGATATTGAAATCTCTTGTATCAGTCCACAGAAAGATTTTTAATGCACATTAAATAATGTGGAAATGAAATTAAAGACTTTATTATAATCAATTTATTTCAACTACGTTTTTTCTTTCACTTCACAAGATGCAAATAACAACCAACAAACAGTCACACGTCTTATTTATACAATCACAGATCTCTATCTCACTCGCACACCTTCTAGAACATTCGTTCATTACCATACGCTAATTTCATGTGTATCTGAAATATTCTAGTGTTTCTAAGAAATCAATAATTTAGAAATCAATATCTTTGAGAACATTCCAGATACCATGAACATTCACATGCACATGTTCACCCGTCATTCAACTATTACATACGCGCACATTATTCATTCATGCATCCATCCCTACAATAGAATCCATTAGATGATTATAGAAAATTATTTATAAAATAAAATGTTGTTTCCCTCGGGGTGCAGCCCCCCTCCCCTTCGAGTGCGCCACTGATACGTGTATTTCTTACGTTACTGATAAAAGGTTGGAAACACTAACAGGTTACTGTAATAAAACACTTCTTTTATGAAATACTTACATATTGTACTCGATATTAAATAACTGTAGAAGATTACTATGTAGTAGTACAGTTCACATGAAAGTAAACAATTGGTTAAATCATCGATCTGGTCGTTGCGTACTTATTTAGAAGCGTAGGTACAGTAAAGTCTATCTAATTAAGCCGGACGGAGCTGTACGATCTTTCCTCCATTGGGGAGCATACCCCGCAAGGAGTGAAGAAAGTCGAGCTGTCACGGTCACCGAGTACTATAAAGTGTAAACATGCACGTAATCCAATACGGGGTCGGGGATATCGATGTGAATCACTACTAATCCAATCAAAAAACTTCTTTATTTTTCATAACTTTTTTATAGGACGTTCATCAACTAATTTGTAGCATTTTTCTTATTAAAATGACACTAAACACGATATAATTTCAACTACATTTACAGTTTGCAATAAGTTTTCAGGCGCGCGGACCTTTTCTACGTTCGGCGCGGTCGGTCACGTCACAAAAAAGATAATAACCGTACATGATCTATGTCGGAACACGGATCCGAGGATTCGGCATACAATTAGTGTTATAACTTTGGTTTTACAGGATTGCTTGTTTTTCTCTATTTATTGCACATTAGGAACAGGCTTGGTATATAGAATACAAACTTGCTATTACAAACTTGCTATTACTATTGAGTTTGAATATTACATTTGAATAACCACGTGCACACTGCTGTTGTCTCTACTGATCTCAACACTCGACGCCTTTATAAAACATTTGAGTAACGCTCGCTCGTTCAAAACCGTTCTCTCATACCAACCTAACATATCTACTCACTCATACCAACCTTATACATTCATTCGTGCATACCAATTAAATATCCCCATTCATTCATACCAACACTCAGGAATTATTCATTCTCTCAACAATTAGATTAAGACTTCACTGTAGGAAAGTTTTGCAAACGACTTCTGTCTTATCCTCAACTACATTTTTATGAACTCCTCCCGTTCTAGGCATCGAGAAGAGAAAACAATTTGTGGAAAACCGTATGTCGCAAGCAAATACCCAGTCAGCCACATCTGCCTCGAGCCCATATCGATCATAGCCTGCAATCATACGATGCGAGCAGAATTCGGGCTCTATGGTGTCAGAATGACGCTCGAAGCACGCTATGCTCTGAATATACCCTGAATTGGACAGCAGACCCTACCAGCAGAAATGTAGGCTTATTCGGAAGTAGAAGTATTGTGTTCTGTCGGCAGAGTGTGCTGGCACAACTTGAGGGCAGCAAGAGGGCAGAACGAAGGCACGCCGTGGGGTCGTTATAGAAGGCAGGTCGGTTGCACTAATGTGGTGGTGTCGTAACCTTAGACCATATAAACGATCTTAGGTATATATGGTCTAAGGTCGGAACTCGCTTTCCCAGCCGAGTCAAGTACATACTCGCATGAAGCGAGCGGCTGGTAGTCGGGAACCGGATTTTTCTGGAACTTGCAGTATTTGAAGATGACTTATCCATTTGTAATTTAGCAAAGCAGTAGCGCGCACTTCTCAAGATTTCCCGAAAAAAGTGCATTTGAAAATCGGTTTACGCATTCATAAGGAGTTCGCGTTAATTTATGAACAAGAACTGCAGTGGCCGAGGGCGCTGCGAGAAAGATTGATAATCACTTGATCGTTGGTTCGAGTCTTGCTGTCGACATTTTTTTTTATCTTTTTTCAGTTTTAATCCTACCATTTATGAAATCTGCCATTAAACAATTATTTTTTAAATAAAAACTGCATGTTTTCTATTTGTGGGTATTGACGAAAAATCGAACATAAAAAGACTACAGAGCTTGTCTGCAGGCCTAGTAGATATCTTTTGACGTTACGACCTTAGACCATATATACCTAAGATCGTATATATGGTCTAAGATTACGACACCACCACATTAGTGCAACCGACCTGCCCTCTATAACGACGCCACGGCGTGCCTTCGTTCTGCCCTCTTGCTGCCCTCAAGTTGTGCCAGCACACTCTGCCGGCAGAAACATAAGCTTATTCGGAAGTAGAAGTATTGTGTTCTGCCGGCAGCACTGCTGTCCAAATCAGAGCATTTTGCTTACTGGGTAGTTATCGAGATTTAGTGTTCCAAGATTGTTTGATTGTGCAAATATATATGTATTTTTACTATAAACGATTAATGAAATTATAAATATATGATAATTGTGATATATTTTAATTTCAGATCTGTGTATGCGGTCCGATGTAGAAGAATTGGTTTTAGAATTATTCGCTCTAGTAAATGAAAAAAATGAATTGTTCAGACGACAAGCCGAATTAATGTTACTTCGAAGGCAACAAAGATTAGAAGAAGAACACGTTGAAGTAGAATATCAAATTCGATGTTTAATGTCGCAAAGCGAATCCACGAAAACGGATTATGACAAACAGCGGGAAGAAGCATTGATACAGAGGTAAGCGATGTATATGTTACGGTAAAATAAATCCGGTGAATGTGATAAATTCTTGAATGTTTCTTAAACTTACCGGCCATACCTAACCCAGGTCTAACCCAGACATTTTTTTTTCTTATGTGAGAAAATGTGTTACGTATACCCCGGCTCTCCTAGGGATGAGCCAAAATTATGTTGGACTTCTCCCGGCCTGGCAAGCGCGCAGAGCTCTAAAACCTCACACCCATCCCTAAGCTATAGAGGAGTGCCTGAAACACGCGAGTATTCAATAGGACACCCCTCATTTAAATTCCACTCCGGGGGAGGGGTTAACCTCCCCCGAAATCCTACACTAACCGAATATTGGGCGGTATGGCACCCGCTCCGTGTCCCCCTCTCTAGAGCAGGAGATTCTTAGCTCTCCACTCCAGCCACGGCAAGAAGACACTGCTCACGGTAAGGCGGAGGGGTCGTCGGAGACGCGTTTCGACGTTGCCTCAAAGGTGCCGGCCCGTCCCGAGGGGATCTAAGCTACCCTCCGGGGGACGGGGTTGCCTCACGCCCCGGCCCTCATAAACCCCCCACCCCCCGCTCGTGGGGGCACAAGACGACGCAACTCTCCCAAATAACGGTGACCAGCGAGCACCTGCGCGATGCGGTCATCTAATCCAGAACTTTCTGTTTTTTTATTTTACTTGAGGGAAAATCCACCTTATGGGTATCCTGCCCCCTCGCTGGAGAGGGCATAGAATTATGCTGGGCTTTCCGGGCTGAAGGCCGGGCATACCAACTAAACCGCACGACCGTCTCTATGCTTTACCGTAGGCACCATACGTATACAAGTGATCTATAGCTGCTTGAACCAGGTTACCCCGAGCTGCGCCGTACCTCGAACCTGCTGTTCATACCGGCATTACTAGCTTTTGGTGGCTGATGGGCTTGCCCTTTTTATCGAGATCACTGCACAAGGTATTACAGCACGTAAATGGTTATGTGTGCTTGGAAAAACATCTCGTTCACCAGTTAAGAATCATCACAAAAGTAGACCGGTCCAATATATTGTATTGGGTGCAACTCAACTTGGCCGCTCCGTCGAATTACAGATACTTCCATTGGTGCATGCAGCAATGGCAGTGGTACATCTACTACGCACCCGCCACGCTGCATACATCAGTGGGTTTTCAATCGACAAATGGAGCGTTTCCAGCGGGGGCCATGAGGAAGCGGAGTTACCAGCTCTTCAATAGAGCTCCGATCTCTAACAGGCTTCGGCAACGATATGGTAGCCGTTTTTGGTCCTATTACACCCCACGATCACCGTACCCAGATGTTGAGGTATTGCCTGCTTGTGATCGTCAGGGTGGTCGATCACGGGTTACCCTGAGATCGTTGACAACTCATTTCACCGACACAGTTTTGATCTACACGATTTGACCGACATTGACTTCCGTCGACACTATGTTTTCATCGACACGGTCAAATTGTCGACAAATGTTTTCATCGTCAGTCTGTATTTAGCGAAAGGTTTAGCAAAATTTTTGACCTTGAAAAAAGGGTCAAGGTCAATTTTGCGGTCCATTTTTTTAACAGATCTCCACCGATCCAGAGGTACACTGTAGAATCCCTCCATTGTATTCGTGACGTACAATTTTTATACATCCTGTACAATTTTGTTATGTTTTGTAGTCTATATTGTAACCGTACCGTTACATATGTATTTACGAACGGATTTATATATACAAATGTTCTCGAGCTGCCTGCCGGCACGACCCCGCCACGGTCATCGTTGTGTGTTGGCGATCCTTGCTTGGACAAAGATCGCGAGATTCCCCCACGCCGTGGACATGCGCGCGCATCAGTCTCCGCTCGATCCGGATCGAAGGAGGTCGATGCGAGCCGCTGGAGCATTACTCTACGTTTGGAATCGGTCTAGCTGAGACGTCGCGAGTGGTCCGGTCGGCGAGAAACGGTAGAGACGGTAGAGAGGTCAAACCGACCTGATAAAATTAAGTCCAAATTATCCTCGCGATCTACGCGCCTCAAACAGAGCAGTCGGGAACGCAAACCGCGTTACGGCACAGCCAAGAATCGGAACACGCCGAACGATTCTCCCGGGCTGTTCCGCGTAGAGTCACATTTACTACTCCATTTAGAGTAATTTTTATTCTCGTCGTACAAATACAAAGGTCCCATCGATCCGACCACTCACCACGTACATTAGAGTCAGTTATCGTGCTTCGACGGCGATATTGCAGGGTGAGTGTGTGTGTCCGAACTCGATTCGGATAAATATCGAGTACATCGTAATCCGTACAAACATACTCTCTCAGTCAGGTGTGGATACCGGAGGTGTCGCTCGGTCACATACGTGGCTGCCGTATCTGAAGGTGTTTCCACACGTGTTTGCGAGATTCTGACGAGTGGGCAGCGTCCGCACTCCCCTCAGTACGCTGGTGGGATCGTTCGTTTGTTCTACGTCGTTGGTCGCGTCGTCGTCCTGCTCGCATAGGTGAGCTAAATACCCTCGCACATTCGTCTGGATATCGGAGGGGTCGCTCGGTTCACGTATATACGTGGCTGCCGTAATCGAAGATGTTTCCTGACGAGTCTGTGGGATACGAGTAGACAGCGTCTGTCTCCCCCCCCCCCCGGTGTACGCCGGACGGAACAGCGGTCTGTTCCTACGTCGTGGTCGCGTCGCGATAAAACGATCGGATTAAGTACGATTGAGGCTATCTGCCCGAACACCGGAGAACTCTCCAAATCCACTATATGTGCCGAGGTTTGATCTCTTAAGGTGTCGCCGGGTAGTCGAGATCTAGTACGGGTCGTCACCCACGCAATTCTTCCGAATTTCGGCCGACTGCGTGAGTGCTACGACCGGTCCTCAATCGTTCGCGTTCGGGAAAGAGCAAGACGAAAACCACCTCGCGAGCCAACTCGGAGTCGGAGGCACGCACTCACCGGTGTAATTGTTGAAAGTCGAATTACACGGTGTTTTGGCACTGATTCCAGCGTGGAGCTGCTATTTGCCGTAGGAACAAATAGTTCTTCAATATTTCGACTTTTTATTATTTCTTGTTCGCTATTTGCCGCAGAAGCAAATAGCTCGTTCAAATATTTCGTATTTCAATTCGTTCACCGAATTTGCGTGCTGTTACCGCGAACAGCAGTTTTTCCGTCATAAACACCGAAGTCGTCCTTCGCCGTGTGTTTACCCGTTGAGGATACACGTACTAGCGTCACGTCATTGTACCGCGACACAAACAACCGTCGTCGCTCATTTCTTCTTCCTTGTCCTTCGAAGAATTTGTATTGTTCTCAACGATCTATTACAATCGGATTGGTATTATTGTTCTTCTGCGTATTATACGATCACTCGCTTCGAACATGCACGGGTGTTTAGAAATATTCGATCTATTCCACCATTAACGGAATTTCCACAATCCGTTCATCCGTTGCGAGCGTAACGTTTCTTACTTCGCCTCAAACCTCGAGACGAACGAGACCGTAATTGTACCAAAGAACATACAGAATATATCGTATTCTACCAGATACTGCTACTTGATCACTCCTTAAAGAATCCCAACTCATCCGCTATCCAGTGCCTGGAGGCACTCCAAAGCTTCTTTAGCGAGATCACGCAGGGGTAGTAACCGACCCCTACGCTAGCGGGACTTTGTTTGCATCCGTCTTGATCGCGGCTAAAGTCATCATACGCGCGCGACATTAATCCCTACGTTATATACGGGACCTTAACGTAGCGTTCGGACGCAAACAACAAGAAACCAGACGGTTACAATATATATGTACATTTGTAGCATTCGTTCTGTTTATTAAAATTTTTTATATGTGTTCACATAATTATATATGTTTGAAATTAAATGAAATATTATGATTTTTGTTCATTTGTGTATACCTATTAATAAAATTTGTTTATTTAAAGAAATTCTTATTTATAAAGTAGCAATAAAAACTTTGATACAAATAACATTTTGTAATTCTCTTTAGTATTTATTGTACAAGCAACTAAATGCGTCAAGAACATAACAATGATAATAGCGATAATACGAATTTGATATCAGTGGCAATGAATGAACTCAAACCTCAAACATTTGTCGACGATTTGACGATGACATCATGTCGGTGAAAACATTTATCGATGATTTGATCATGTCGATGAAAACACAGTGTCGACGAAAGTTAATGGCGGTCAAATCGTGTCGATGACAACAGTGTCGGTGAAATGAGTTGTCGATGATCCCAGGGTAACCCGTCGGTCACATATACAGGGTGTCCCAAAACTCCTCCAACTCTCTGAACTGGTCGATTCCTGAGGTCATTTGAAGCGGCATTTTCCTTTTGCAAAAGGTCCACCGGGGCTTCGTTTAAAAGTTATTAACGAAAAACACAGACCAATCAGAGCGCGACCTAGACGCGTGTTGGTAAAGATGGTCCGGCGCGCCAGGCGGATCCCCTCACTGGAGCGTTAGCGGTCCACAGCCAAGAAAAAGTGAACCAGTCAAGCCAAGAAAAAACTCACTTATTTAGCCATAAATCCACTTGCTGTTTGGGAATGTCGGTCACTGGACTACTCAATGACGAACTACACAGCTGGCTTCAGGTAAACGACAGTGCCGAACGGTAAGAAACATAAGCTCAGATCAACGAACTTCACAGCTGGTGGTAGTAGGTATACGATAATAGTAGGTATACGACAATCTAAGGCAGGGCCAGGATTTAGTTACTCGCGACGGCCAGTTTTCGAGGGCTACGCCTCCTTTACCCTGCCGCGCGTCTCGCTCCCCGCGGCGGCCGTAGTTTTCAAGGCAGCTCAGACTCGTACCGCATAAACAATATTCGTGGCGCATTAGGGCGACACCCGTATCAATAGGTTTCCACATTACCGTCGAGGTATTAATGTCAATGCGTTTTTTTTTTATCAGTGATATCCCTAGTAGGCCTATTCCACTATGTCGCACAAGAATTTCGGACAACAGCTGTAGAAAATCAATTAAAAAAATAACAAATTTCGCGATCCGAATATTCTCAATGTTCGGATCAACTTATTTGTGCGAATGCTCATTTTCCAAAATGCGCTACATTAAATTAGAACACCGCTCATCCTTAAGTGATTCTTCGCTCGCATCTGCGATGCGAACAGTTACGTCTAAACTTCCCGTAGATCTTAACAATTTGCCAGGCACGTCTAAACGTGCGCGAAAATCAAGTTCTTCCAGCCTTTAATAAAATTTTGACAGTACAAGTAAAAACTTTTTAAAAGTTTACCTAAATTTATTTTTTTAATTGATTTTCTACAGCTATTGTCCGAAATTATTGTGCGATATAGTGGAATAGGCCTACTGGGGATACCACTGATAAAAAAAACGCATTGGTAATAGTACCTCAACGGTAATGTGGAAACCTATTGGTACGGGTGTCGCCCTAATGCGCCACGAATATCGTCTATGCTGCATGGTATGACCTGAGCTGCCTCGAGAACTACGGCCGCCGCGGGGAGCGAGACGCGCGGCCGGGTAAAGGAGGCGTAGCCCTCGAAAACTGGCCGTCGCGAGCAACTAAATCCTGGCCCTGATCTAAGGCTCAAGAGATGCGCAGCGAAGTTAGTGAGGGGATCCGCCTGGCGCCCGGACCATCTTTACCAACATGCGTCTAGGTCGCGGTCTGATTGATCTGTGTTTTTCGTTAATAACTTTTAAACGAAACCCCGGCGGACCTTTTGCAAAAGGAAAATGCCGCCTCAAATGACCTCAGGAATCGACCAGTTCAGAGAGTTGGAGGAGTTTCGAGACACCCAGCATACCTGGGTTAGATCTGGATTAATTGTTAATTTATTTGATTAATGGCCGGTTAATTTGATAAATATTCAAGACTTTATTCCATTCATCAGATTTATACCGGTAATTATACATAATCATATACATAAATTAAAGTATGAAAAAGAGGTATGGAGTAGTGTTTTTAGTGTATAAACCACACGATTGTTTACTGTGTAAGGACTTTATTTAACAGGGTTAACTAGCGTACACAAACTACGTTTAGGTTAAACGTAGTTAGCCTTAAACTAAAATTTTCTAATTGCTTCGTTCTTTGAAAAATTTCTGTAAAATTTACTAATTTCCATTTTAATAAAAATTAACATTTTGTTACTGTCATGTTTGGTCTCTGGTTTAAATATGTTTTAAAATATATGATATTAAACAATATACCGCTGTATTCAGGAGTATCCACCGAACTGTTCTATGTAAGAGTGATTGGTTTAGTTTTTACAGTTCACGCAAAACACTTTCTGTAATTGAAAGAACAATTTTTTTATAAATAAAGTATCTGAAAAATTGTGGGTGACGGCAAACTTCTCTTTACACAGTCGTATTTGCATAAAAAACGCGTGAAAATCAGTTTAGATTCTTCTTTGTGACAAAGTTTATTTTAACCAATATAAGTTATTTAAACATTTCTTTCTCGTGCTCTGTGTAATCATGCCCCTTCGTTCACAAAACACGATTATAGAATTAATAAAGAATAATCTTAGACAATTGGTAATTATTTTAGTTACTAATCATTTGTTTCAAAGTCCTGTTGTCGTGTTGGAACAGTGATGAATGAGTATGAGATCGATAAAATGATAATCTGTAATGAGACGTGAGCTACAATGTAATTATAAAGAAGTTGCTAACAATGATTATGACGCAAAGACTGAAATGTTTCTTTGGTTCTTAATGTGTTCGTTCGATAATATAGTAAACATTTTATTTTTATTAATCATTAACAGGCTTGTACAAATTGTTGAAAGACGAAACGAAATAATCGAATGTTTGGAAATGGACCGTCGCAGAGAAATAGAAGAGGATAAAAGTATACATAAACATATGGGTCTCTTTGCTGGTAAGTAAGCTTGTTGTTAGTGAACCTATTCAAATACATTATAACTACATTATTCATTGTTTAATAGCTAAAACCAAAAGTGAAACTCCAGATAACGACATGAACCTTCCTTGTTGTTCAAAAACAAAGAAAGACAAACCAAAGAAGAAAACAAAGGAAAAAAAATCGAAAAAAATGTCCAAAAAAGATATCGATAAGGATATAGACGAGGCTGAGATAAACCACAAACGATACAATAAAAGAAAATGGTTTTAAATTGCGTTGTTAGTTAAGTTAAACGTCAGGTATTGCATTGTATATCTTTAGCATTTAAAAAATTACTACCTCGAGTAACGTAAACATTTATTAAAATTATGACGAACATTTGAGAAACCGTATCCTGTTTACACTATGTATACACTTAAGCTGGTTATGTAAGTAAATAGCTTGAGTAAACGGGGCATCTGTGTTCTGATTTATAAAATATTGCTTCATAAAATTTCAACTTATATGCCATGTTTTAAAAGAAAAAAAGTTCATATGTATTTTTGGAGGACTTTAGATTAAATGTAACCTATTCATAAAATATATCCAGGAAAAGTTGAGTACTCAGACACATAATTTGAAAAATTAATATGAAAAGATAAAAAATTAGAATTTCGTTAATGGAAAAGTAATTTAAGTTGGTTTCGCAATAAAAAGTAATTTAAATGTCTTAATTAATACTGTTCAAGATATTATTTTAATATTTTAATTGCTTCAATTGTTTAACTTATTTCAAGATGTAATCTTGTTCTGTTGTTCTATGAGAACATTGTTCCAATCTTAATCAATAGGCTGAATTTTTAATTTTCATCTCTATAAAAATTGTTTATCTCCAAACTTATGCCTAATACTTTAGTTAAATTTTTATGCTCCAGCTGCCCGACAGCAATATATCGCAATTGTCTTGACCACTGTTAAAAGAAGAATGTTCACTAACACTAACTACAATAATAATCTTTATTAGACCTATATCACCTTTTATAAGGTTCTTGTGTAAATAAGAGTATCGTATTTGATTCTTTATACTCGGTTCAGATTATTAACCCTTTTAAGTGATCCGTGAAAATTAAGACATTGGTCCCAAAACTGTCTACCTTTTTTCTTAATTTTCTTTTGATTAATGGTTGGGTATATTTTTCGTAGATAATATAAGTCGGTTTTATTGGTAAATAATAGTTTTTTATTTTAAAAGACAAAAACAAAAAGATGCGTACAAACTATATGAATGCTATTTATTACTTTTGGTAACATTTTTAGGTATTCAAAATTTGCTTGGATACGTTATTCGAGCTCACACCTGTTACTGGCTAATTACGTAAGACGTAAGGAGTTACGGATATTTTGCGATTTTTAGCTTACTGTGGATGGTAAATTGTCCCAAATATATAATCTTGTTTCCCTCATAGTAACGAAAATTATTATAAATATATGTAGAATGGGTTTATCAGGAGAATATGGAAATGATTCTGAATACGTTAAACGATATTTAATAAATTAAGTATGAGTATATGAGTATGCAACAAACTCACACACCCATTAATGTTGCAATTGACCATCGATGAATCTGTTCATTGTATCCGCTCCTTCATACGTGAATACATCGAAAAATGTTAAAAATTTACTAATTATAACATTTAAAAAGTTTGTCAATCTATGTAAAGATGATGATATTAACTAAGGTATTTTTAATGAAATATATTATAAAATATTTATCCTTATGAAATAATACCAACAAGCAAAACTTGCTGATACATCGCGCACACAAAATATGGAAGAAATGAATCGGCGTCTTGTCATATCGCCAATGCTTGTAAAATAAATGACACCGGTTCACACCAGAGTCTCCAAATGAAGGGAGGACGCGCGAACTGAGAGGTAAATGTTACCTTCTCTCTGCCAGTACTGGACACATGCACAACAGAACTGGAACATGTCACGTGACCAGGCCGCGGCGAAAGCGTGGGAAGAAATACTGTGGTAGAAGGGGAACGTAGAGTGGGGACACAAGTCTTAATCTAGCGACTCTGGTTCATACCTTCCATTCACAATATGTTAAGAATTGGAATAATAAAGTTTAATGTAACAATTGCCTGTATTCTCTACTGAGATACGAGTATGTACAGTAATATATTAGTACATCCTCAGTTGAGGATGTTTATCGGTCATGTGTACATATACACAATAGTGTGGCTCTTATTTTCGACTTTTGAAATTCTTTGTTGGGACTCCCCAGAATTGTTCCAAATAATTAAAAAAAAAGTTGTGCGTAGTTTGAGCTCGATCGAATAACAGGAAAGCGAGTCCCAAGGCTGTTAAACATGAAAATAATTAATTTAATGCTTATAAAATCGTTTTTCTCGAATATCGTCTAAACTATTTACCTCTTCGAAAAATATGTTAGATGCAACCTGTAGATTTGGATTCTCCTGAAAATTGAAAATTGAAGTGTGGTATCATTATCTTTTGTTAACAGATATTAGCCAAAAATGCATTTTTTGGGTTTTATTACAATTTTTTAAAATTTTTGGGTTCAACTTTCTCAAGGGTCAAGGTCTTATAAAGACAACTGCGTTTAGAAAAATCTTCTAAAATGAACCGTTAAATAAATATGAGCAAATCCGTGACACGTTGTCCGTGCAAGTCAAGCAATGCAATAACGTGTTGGTCACCCGAACAACGTGACGTGCAACGCGGAACGCCCGACGCCCGACGCTCGACCGGCAGAGCCGCCGCACAATGGGCCAGAATCGCGATCTAGCTGTTCACGCCTATTTCAGCATTATTTAAAAAGTTAAAGACCACATTAAATAGGTCGTTGGATTCGTCTTGACGTCAGCTATAACGTTATTGACTAAAAAATATGTAGTGATAAACAAATAACCGAGGTGACCTCAATTTTTTATTAAACAAACAAAATGTTTTAAATTTTCCATATTGAAATTTCTAGAAGACTGATTACTGATCAGTTTTTGTACAAAACATTGTTTTGTGACACCACGGGAAATGTCTGAAAAATCGTGTTAATATGTATGACTGTGGTTATGATTCCTCAAATACAAATAATTTGACTGTGAGCTAGCAAGGATTTGGCATGTTTATCAATGGTGGTATAATATAAAAAATTCATAAGATTGGTCTGGGAAAGGTTTTTACATTCTTAAGAGCCTCTGTGTCTGCCCGTCAATGCGTCACTGCGATGCGACTTGCCGCTGAATTGCGTGTCACGCGACACTTTAAACTATCATAACTTCCAAATTTGTTTGAGAAGGGACGTGAATTTTGCAGCATCTTTTAGAGGAGATATTACTGAAAATGTTCCACTTTGTCCGAGCTTGTACTTCATTGTACATTTTATGATATTCCTTACCAAAGTTAAAAAGCTTTGACGGATTTCTTCAGTTCACAGAGTATATTTCTTACAAAAAATTATTAACAAAACTTTTTAAATCCAAGTGCGTCTTAAATACAGATGTGTATACTGTCTATACAAAAAAAATTGGCTCATAATGTTCAATAGGTTTTCCAGGGCATCGTTACAAAGAAAAAGTAATTTTTTCGGTGGGAAAAACTTTGTTCTTTGAACGCTTCTTGTAACGAGAGTTTTTAATCACTTTTATTGATATTATCATTTTCGAATATAATTAATATTTAAGAAACACTATGCATTCGTTAAAAATCGATATGAGGACTTCGACTTTTTAAGTCATGAACTGCTAGATCGCAATTCTGGCCCACTGTGCGCCGCGCCGCCCCGATCAGCGACTTATCGCATGGCTTGCCTCGTCCGACCAATTCAGAGACACGTCTCACGGATTTGCTCATACTTATATGGGATTCTGCACCTTGTGGATATTTTGATGCAAGGGAACCCCGATGGATGTATAAATAGAATTTGTAGGAGTAGATTAAACAAATGAAATATATTTTTAACGAGGTGTTTTGCAAGATGCACTTGGTATCGGTGCAAGGCGATGACTGCCCCTTCGGTCGAGTTCCCTTCTTAAATACCACCTCCTTTGTTTACAATAACAGTCTCCTAGACTCTATCGCACACTCACACTCATGCCCACGCGTTAGGCAGTCACTCACACTAACGCACTCATTCGTTCACTCTCCACACTCGGCCATACCTGCGAATTCTTCGGACCCCGAAGCACACTCTTTATACGGTTTCTCATGTAATCAGCCGCGGTTGTAGTAATGTTTGGCCATTCTCCCTTACCAACACGAATCACTTCATACCTGTTCCTTCCATTATATTTAACCACTTTATACGGTCCCAAGAACTTCTTATGAGTCTTTAGCCCCGTGCCGAATTGTGTGCGCTTATTAAAACTAAATCGCCTTCTTCGTATACATTTGCTTTCTTACAATCACGATTATAATTACGTCGGTTTTCCTCTTGTACTTTTAAAAAATTTTCTTTCGCTACTGTTACATCCGACTGACCTGACACTAAGACGGTATACCTTTCGAACGACCCTAAAATAATATAAAGACCCTACAGCGAACCTTTGTACAGCAAGCGCAGCGTCTCCAGGTAATTTTTACGGCCACCGTAATTTTTACGTAGAGGTACGGCACATGCGTCGCATCGGCAAGCGGCAATTATGTATAAATCACAATCGACAAGACGAGACATAACGGACTTTTACCGCTTGACAGTTTCCCACCCTAACGAAACAGACACACCCACGACTAACGACAAAACACAAAAAAACCCGAGTCGACCAAAAAACGTGACGTGACAGGGACAAGTTAGAACCTATCTAGACGACCTACAGGAACTATCCTGCTCAGCACCAAAAATAAAGTGCGTGCGACAAAGTAAAGAGTAAACAAAAACTTATTTTCTAACGCCAACTACGAATCCAACGTCGTCGTCCTTCGATCGGGACAAGAGCCCAAGTCCTTAACTCGGGAATCCTTCCGAGTGTTACGGCAATGTAACAGCTACCTTCCTTAATTCTACGCGTTCATCCGTGAATTGCACTATCGCCTCTTTCTGTATCAATTCTAAAATGGGGGTATCTTCGCGTTGTTTCATCTTTATTCCAAACATAACTTCAAAAGGTGAGGTGTCTATACTACGCTGATAAGTACTATTGATTCCACTTTGAACTTTATCTACTTCTTGGTACCACTTCTCCGGCGCCTCTATTGATAATTTAGTTAAAACTGCAATAATAATATGATTGATTCGCTCGACTTGACCGTTCCCCCTTGGGACACCTTCGCGCAATAATCCTTGAAATCTGTTGACGTAAACGCCGTCCCTCGGCCCGTAATTATACGTGCCAAATTGCTGAATGTCTATTGTTGTACTGTCAGTTTGTCTAATACCTCCTTTGTCGTCGTTGACTTCGTGGGATACAACCACACGAATTTAGTCACGTAAATTTTAACGGAATGATATAAAAAAATGCGAGTTCTTCTGGCGTACCAGAAGATACCTTTATTACACAGTTTTACAATAGTAGCACGATATGTCACAGGTTGGAGACGAGAAAAAATACTGACTGTCGCTGGGTCGAGTGGTCCTATTTATGCAAGTGGTTATTGAAATTCGACAACCGACGGTCGGTGTTTCTTGGGAGCGATAAGCCGGACGGTTTACGTTTGGAGCTGATATCGCCTGATGTCGGGTGAGCCGGTAGTGTGGAATTTGGGCTGTTAATTGGGGTCACACTGTCATCGGTTCTATATGATCTATGTGATACGTCTCAAGAGATCTGTCTCCCTTCGGTATCGCCTGTAACAGACCTTCTCTCCTCCCCTGTTTACGCTCCGCTAATAGGCATGGTATATAACAGTTGATAACTCTTTCTATTTTTTCACTCAGTTTTGGAATGTAGAATTCCTCTTTTATCCTCTCAGCTACTTTATGCACCGAGAAATGCCCGTTTTCGTGAACTTTTCTAATTATATTAGCCTGCATACTGGTAGGTAATACTATTAAATTCTTATCATTTACGCGCTTCATTAAAATATTATTCTCCATTAGATAATCGTCGTAAGGTTCCGTTTCTAACACGCGGCGTATAACGCGCAATTTCTCCTCCTCTTCTTGTTTTTTCGTAATGTTCTGTAACAATGTGTCTTCGATACACATCACTGGAAAACGACTTAATGCATCCGCATGCTTTAGCTTTTCTCCTGCGCGGTGCTCAACTTCGAAATCAAACTCCTCCAATGACAATGCCCATCGTGCAACCTTCGGTGACAAATCTTTCTTTTTAAGTGTCTTTTCGAATGCTTGACAATCTATAACTAATTCAAATTTAACACCTAACAAATAAACTCTAAATTTTTTAATCGCTCGGATTATCGCTAAAATCTCTAACTCGTACGAATGGTATTTTCTTTCAGCTTCCGTCGTTTTATGGCTCATATAATGTATCGGGTGACACTGCTTCTCGTTTTCATATCTCTGTAACAATACGGCACCTAAACCTTCCATGCTCGCATCCGTATGCAGTTCTGTTATCGCTTTTGGACGTAAATACGAAGCACTGGTTCTTTAGACAGAAGACACTTTAACTCCGAGAATGACTTTCTTTCAGCTAGCCCGAAAACAAAAGCTCTATTTGACTTCAACAAATCTGATAAGAGTCTAGCTTGGCATAACTTTGAATAAATTTAAGGAAATATCCTAAAAAACTCTGTACATGCCTTCTACTTCTTAGTTCCGGAAATCCCTGCACAGCTTTTATCTTTCCCGGTGATGGTCGAATATACCCATCCTGTATTACGTGCCCTAGAAACTCGATACGTTCTTGAAGAAATTTACGTTTCTTCCAATTGATAATCAAACCGTTCTGAGCTGCAACCTTTACTGTTTCGCCTTACTAGATCGCCGAATACCTCGTCGATAAACCTTAGAAAACTAGTAGGGCTATTACATAATCCGCAAGGCGTCTTAAGAAACTCAAACTGCCCGTCTGGAGTAACAAATGATCTAAACTTTGTGCTGTCGTTCGCAATCCTAACGTGAAAGAACCCGTTCTTAAGGTCAAGTATCGAAAATACCCTTGCCTGCGTTAGCGCGTCGATGCAGTTGTCAATCAAAGGCATTGGAAAACAGTCTCTTATTATCTTTTCATTTAGCCTGTGATAATCTAGACAAACTCTATACGTTCCGTCTTTCTTTGGCACTACCACCACGGGACTGCTGTATCCTCTTGAGCTCGGTCGAATTATCCCTTCTTTCAACCACTCACCTATTTGCTGCGATACTATTTATTTTCCTTTCGGAGCCAGTCGCCTTGGTTTGGAACAAATCGGGATACCGTCTGTCAATGTTATTCTAGTCTCTGTTCGCGCATTCGTCTTAACGCCTGGTTCGTAATCTCGTATTAGTCTTTCTATGTGCGTCTTGTACGGCTGTCTTACGTCAATCTCGTTAGTCTCTATATAGTTTATTTTCATCAGTTTACTAACATCGTCAACTCTTTCCATTGCCCCTTCATCGCTTATTTTCACCGATATGTCGTCGCCGCAACGATCGCCTTCGCTGCTCGTCTTTACCGGTTCTTTCTTCGTCGCGTTACCCGATCCTCCATCCGCAATGAAGTGCTATGTGGGATTCCAAATGTGGGATTCTTCACCATGCGGATATTTTGATGCAAGGGAACCCCGATGGATGTATAAATAGAATTTGCAGGAGCAGATTAAACAAATGAAATATATTTAACGATGTGTTTTACAAAGTGCGCTTGGTATCGGTGCAAGGCGATGACTGCCCCTTCGGTCGTGTCCCCTTCTTAAATACTACCTCCTTAATTTACATTAACAGTCCCCTAGACTCTACCGCAACTCACGCAGTCACTCACACTAACGCACTCATTCGTTCACTCCCCACATTTATTAACACATTATTAACACAGTTGTCTTTATAATACCTTGACCCGTGAGAAAGTGGAACCCCAAAAATTTTTAAGATTTCAAAAGAAAAAAATATATGCAATTTCCTACAAAATAATCTGCAATTAAAAAAAAAATAAGTTCCGCTAGTTTAAAAAATAAAAAACGCATTTTTCACTTACATCTGTTGATAAAAGATAATGAAGCTTTACTTCAATTTTCAAATTCTAGAAAAAATTTTTAGATTTTGTTCGGAAGTTTTTCTCAATTTATTAAAAAACCGTTTGATTTACGTGAAGAAAAAAAGGGCGTACATACACACCTAAACTGTTTATATTTATAATATATAGAAATATATACTAATATTATATCTAATCTTTTATACTATTTGATAATACGTTCTAGGACCTTACTCTTTCTTTTTCACTATTCGACTGACGATCGGCAGCCCGATCGCGGCTCACACACAGCGACACACACTATACCAATCCGAAATCTGCAGCACAAACCTTTCGACAATATGAATCACATTCTCAACACCCTTCCTTGCATTCATATTGTACCATGTCTTCTTAAATCGTCAACCATACAATGGTTAACATTTCTCTAAACTTTATAAATTTTTCCTTGTCTAACGCTTTCGTAAATATGTCCTCTACATTTTCTTCGGTATTAATCTTAATTATATCTATTACATTATTAACATAGTGTTCATGTACATAATTATAGTGCACTTCAATGTGCTTTGAGTTTTTCGTTAAATTACCGTTCTTTGCTATTATTACAGCTCCTGACTTATCTTCATAGATTTTTACACACTCTTTTATAAATATATTGAAAGTCTCAAGCGTTCTTTTGATTGCAAATATTTCTGTCACCGCTTCGGACAGTGCTACATATTCCGCAAACGTACTTGATTTTACTACACTTTTCTGTTTCCTAGTTTTCCAAAAAATTACATTTCCATACAACCGTATTACGTAGCCCGTCGTAGATTTTCGATCAATACAATCACCGGCCCAATCCGCATCTACAAAACAATCTAGAATATTTGCTTTCTCTGACTTTTTATATGTTAATTTCAGATCTCTAGTAAGGTATAAGTATTTTAATATTCTAATAGCATATTTATAATGTGTTCTATCATAACAATTTTGAAATTTACTTAAGTAATTTACGCTAAAGTGTAGGGAAAACAAATATTAATGACAAGGAAATACTTCGGTGTTAGGAACTAGTTTCTTTATTTCAACCGTAACCGGCATAAATGAATACGTCCGTTGCCTTCTCCGACTGCACAAAGAATGATCCCGAGGACCGCCGCGGATCGGCAGGAACGGGCCACTCGCCGTGTGTTGTTTTTGGCGATAAGGCTTTCGTAAACCTTCTCGCCGTCTATAGAAACCGATCAGGTTTTTCACTAATTTCCAGGTTTTATTATCATCTAGACTTTTTATGTCACGTTTCATTGCATTTTGCCATTCTTTAACTTCAACACTTGCCATTGCTTCTTCATAGGTGTTTGGTACAGCCACATTGCAATAGTTAGCAAATATATATTCTTCGTGGTATCTCCTTGGTGGATTCGTTGTTCTCTTAGATTTTCTTCTTTCTGCTTCTTGTACTCGTTCTCCATGTGCGTCCTCTTCTCTTTTCTGTTGATCTGCATCATCTTCTTCTGTTGCTTCCTGATCTTCGCTAATTTCACTATGTTCTTCTTCTTCTCTATTGTCTATGAATCCTATGCATCTCTCTTCATCTTCTATGATATCGACATTTCTTGCCACTATTACCTTATTTTTGATCAGTACTCTATATCCGACTTCAGTATATCCTACCAATATTCCTAGCTCTGCCTTTTTGTCCCACTTTGAACTGCGTCTTTCTTCCGGAATCCTTACAAAAACTTTGCTTCCATATAGGCGTAGATCCTCTACACAAGGCCTTTTTCTAAAAAAGATTTCGTACGGAGTTTTATTTCTTCTTACATTGATTAACGTTCTATTTTTCAAATATGTTGTAGCCAGCTTTAGTCAATCCTGCTTTAGCCAGCAAACATCTTGCTATTCCCATAATCGTCCTGTTGAACCTCTCCGCTGTTCCGTTCAGTTGATGAACGTAAGGGGGACATGCATTTATTTGAAAACCCTTTCTTCTCGCTAGTTCAAAAATTCTTTTATTAAGGTATTCCTTCCCATTATCACATCTTAGCTTCTTAATCCTTTTTCCGCACAAATTCTCTACTTCGTTTACATATTCTTGTAAACAATCATATACTTGATCTTTTGATTTTATACAGAAAACCTTTGCCAAACCGCTATAATCGTCGATGAATGAAACGAAATATTTCTCACCTCCATAACCTTCTGTAGTATGAGGACCATTTACGTCTGTGTGTACAATTTCCAGCAATTCCTCAGCCCTCGTTCGCTGGTTCCGAAAAGGTAGATTACTCATCTTATTTTCAATACATATTTTACACTTAATATAGCTGTTGTCCAAGTCCCTTGGTAATCCTGCCAGCAATTCGTTTTTGCTAAGTAAACGTAAATATTTAAAATTAACATGACCTAGATGCGATGCCATTTTTCTAATTGGTCTGGTCCCTTTTGATTAGTCAGTAGATTGACAGATACCTTTTTATTTTCATTCACTAAACCCTTCATTATGAACAAATTATGTTCCTTTTTAGCAATAGCAATCAATTCATTGTATCTATTATAAATTTGAGATACATTCCCAAATGAACTAATTCTATTTTTATTATCCGTCGCTTTAGCATAACTGATCAGATTATAATCCATATCTTTTACAAAATATACTCCAGTTAACGTAATTATTGACTCTTTACCATATATGAAAAATGTTGTCCGTACATTACCTATCTTTGTTGCGTACAGTGATTTTTACCTTTACCAGTTCCTTCAATATTTCATAGCTTTCATAATAGATGTCTCTGTTGATTATGTGGTTCGTACAGCCGCTATCTAGTATCCATTCCACTTCTTCTTCATTCGTAATGTTTACGTTGTTTGACTTTGCTCCTGCTATATTTACCACAAAACAGTTTCCGTTTCTCTGTTCGTTCTGTGTATTTCTATAGTATCCCCGTCCTGCTTGGGAATTCGACCTTCTCACTTGATCGCTAACGTTCTGGAATCTTCTTGGCCCGTTTATGTTTTGTCCTCTTCTCGGATGCCCTCTGTTATTATATGTGTGTAATTGTCGACAGTCCTTTTTCCAGTGGCCATATTTACCACAATTGTAACACGTTACCGATTGTTTCTCACTAGTAAATGATTATGCTGCTGTAAAAGCATTTGTTTTCACTTGAGTTTCTTCCGTCTTTTCACCATCACCTTTATCGAATGATTTTAGCATAATTTTGCTTTTCAGATAGTCCACAGTCCTTTCTTCAACCGGAAGTACATCCACTAGATCGCCAATGTGGCTATACGTACTGGGTAGTGCTTTCAACATGTAGTTCAATTTTTCATTCTCTGTTACTTTTGCACCGGCAGCTTTTAGAATATTTACTGCTTTTTCAAATTCGTCGAAGAAGACCGTTACGTCTGTATAGTTCTTCAACTTTACAGTCTCTAACTTATTCCTGCAAACTATTTGCAAAGCCGTCAACTCTTTCAAGTACATACTGTCGAACTTTTTAATTATTTCATACGCGGAATTTAACTCACTTACGTATTCCAACTGTCTATTACTAATTGCGCTATATATATAGTTCGTAGCTTTTACAGACATTTCTTCCCATTCCTCTCTTTTATCCGTATGCAAAATTAGTCTGTCCACTACAACTTTGCATTTTTTGTATTTTAGGAACATTAGGATTCTTTTCTTCCAGTTCGCATATTCCGTACCATCGAACACAGGTATTATAATATCATCCGTTTTCACATACGCCATTTTCTTATTGCGTCGTACCGACCACGTTGTGCGTTATATTTTTCACTTTGTTCTTTCACTACTTTCTTAAACCATGGACTGCTACCATGAAGAAAAAAGGGCGTACATACACACCTAAACTGTTTATATTTATAATATATAGAAATATATACTAATATTATATCTAATCTTTTATACTATTTGATAATACGTTCTAGGACCTTACTCTTTCTTTTTCACTATTCGACTGACGATCGGCGGCCCGATCGCGGCTCACACACAGCGACACACACTATACCAATAGATGGCAGCACAAACCTTTCGACAATATGAATCATATTCTCAACATTACGAAAAAAAGTAATACAACATAAAAGACACAACCTGTCCAGACCTATAAGCTTCGTCTAATATATTTTTTAACGTGGTACAAAGTTTAGAAGATATTCGAGAAAAACGATTTTATGAGCATTACATTAATTATTTTAATGTTTAACGGCCTGAGCAAACGTTGCACAGATTTGTTTATAATTATATGGAACAATCCCGGGGGTACCAACAAAACACTTTTGAAAAAAATTTTCGACGAGAGTAAATTAGAGCCACCCTAATATACAATGTACACACATGCGCCATCCTACTCAATCGTCCACAAAAATGTATACACTGTTACGTACAATTGCAACAATTCGCAGATAGACAAACGAGAAGGAGAGTGTACGTGTCATTGGCCGTCGGCAAACTGTCAACAAAATTGTAGACAGTTGTCAATCGCCTACTGTATTTAACCTAAAGTAATATTTAAGTGGAAACATTTAATAGCAGATTGACTACTTGCTACTGAAGTCTGACAATATGACATGTTGCAACAATATTTATAAATACTATTCTTGTGTATATTAAATTAATATTCAATTCGCACACAATCATCTTGTCTATTTGTATACGTAAAACAATTGTCGCAGTTTCTGCGGTTCAAATCGACTCAATTTGTATAAATACTATGCGCCACTTTCTTACCTATTGTAATGCAAAACTAGCACTTCAGGACTCGATACAGTTACGTATTACAGTTAGAATGATTCTGGCTACGACTATTAGAGTGATCGAATGGTTGCTTATTAATGTATAATATAATCATTCTAAAAAAGATATAATAAGGTAATAATTAAAGAAGCAGTGGGGTGCTTCTGATATGATTTTTTGATTAAAAAGATAAACCAGGGTGACGGTTTGAAAACATCAAAATTTCTTTATATTATCAAAAGGATTGATTTCTTATGCAAAACTTGCTAATGATGCAGAATTGAACCCTCTCATATAGAATACTTTGTAAGAATACCTGGAACTTGGTTGCCTTGGAACTTCTTGAAATTGGTCATTCACATAACTTACAATTTGTTCACTTTGGAGCCACTAACTTAAACCTAATTTTATGAAGGCTACTCAGTCAAGTTGCTCATACAGAATTTTTAATTGCATAATTTAGTTTTTGTAAAATTAATGACTTTGTTACGAACTTCTTTCAAGCAACCGCCATTTTATAATGAACCTTTGCTCTTGGAAATCTGTATGTGTAGTGGAAGCTTGTTTCACATTTAAAGGAAATTTTGCCTTTTTGCTCTTGGTCGTTACATGTATAATATATGCTTATTTGATAAAAATTTGATGACGTGTCTCAAACTATGTGCCATTATTACTACAAATACTAATATTTTTTAATAAAATCTTTACAAAGCGTAGCTCACGGTATATTTATATTTACTTCCTTCTGTTGCTGAAATCATATGAAAAATAAATAATATACTAAAACAAAGAAATTTTGAAAGTAACCTTATTGCAACCGTCAGACTGGTTTTCCCCACTCAAGGCTAGACTTATTTAGACGAGGCGGCTTTTATCGCGCCCTGGTAAATTGTATTGCTCGAAATGCAATTGATTCATCCCCCGAGAAGTAATGTATTTGTAATGGTTTCTGGGGGAGGGGAGAAGGTGGGAAAAAATACAATTGATCCAAATAGGTCTGAACCGTGTGAGAAGTCATTTTTTTTTAATACTAACCTAACTCTCAGTCGACTAACTTTGTAGCATAAACTTAGGAGACGTGTTCAAGTATGATTCAACTAAGATTTTTTATAACGAATTGTTCAGAACTTGTTTCTATACCAAATTTGTATTTTATTACGCCACTAAAACGTTGTTAAACACCATAGAAACGAAATACTTGAAAAAAAAGAAAATAAATATATGAAAGTCAAAAATTGTGTTCTGTTACCCGCCCATACAAATATACACATAATGTATTGAATTTTTTATATTGGGTCATTCCACGCCAAATCGATCACTTTTTGCGGCGACCATCGACGATTTTGTTCTAATTGAAATATGTTGTTGTCTATGTGAAATTAGGGGGGGTTTAAGTCATCATTTTGCCGGTTTCGAATTTTTTTGGAAATTACAAGCCTTCGAAATTTGCGATTTTTGCCCATTTTGGCGAAAATAGGCCTCACTTCCGAATTTTTATCTCAGGAACTGTTTATCCGATTGAGGTAAATTATCGGATACCTGCTATTAACCACCAGCTGTGCGGTTCGTTGACCTGACCGGTACAACCCTTGGCTTTCGGCACTGCCGCATACCTGAGGCCAGCTGTACAGTTCGTCACCGAGTGGCCCAGTGAGCCACTCTTCCAAGCAGCAAGTGGATTAACGGCTAAATAAGTGAGTTTTTACAATACGTAATTCTAAATTGCCTACTCTTTCGCTTGTTCATTTCTTCTTCGCAGTGATCCGCTAACGCTACAGCGAGGGAATCCTACTGACGCGCCGTACCATCTTTGCCAACACGCGTCTAGGTCGCGCTCTGATTGGTCAATATTTTTCGTTAATAACTCCTAAACGAAGCCCCGGCGGACATTTTTGCAAAGGAAAATGTTGCTTCAAATCACCCCAGGAACCCCCCATTTCCCGGAAGAACGATAGTTTTGGGACACCCTGTATGTTGTGAATTAGACTTTATTCATCAGCGTACTCTCGGCGTGCTGTGTAAGCGACTCCCTCGAGAGACTCGGATGCGCACGCATCCGCGCAGTCCTCTCTTGTTCTCCCCACTCCGTGGCCTGGTGGGGGTATCCCCACAGTACTCCCCCCTCAAGGGAAGAAGGGTCCTACGGAACCTTCACTGCCGTATGCTGGAAGTGAGGAACGTCGCGGTACATACATTCTGTGTTGTCGATTGCACAGGTGTCTTTGGTATAGCATACTACGAGCTAACTTACGTCTACAGTACAATGACTTTACACGGTAACTTAAATCTACAGTAAGCTGTTCTTACATGCTAACTTAAATCTACGGTACGCTGTTCTTACACGCTAACTTACAGTACGGCCGGCTTGCGGCTCACGCCCGCCCTGCTCGATCGCTCCCGCGAAGGTAACCCACTTACGCCCGTATGTTCTCGGCGCGGGTCGGCTGTCGCTCGCCGCAGGCTCGCCCGCGGGGGAGGGCGATTGTGCGCTCGCTGCTGGAGGGCTCGCGTCCTCCGGGATAAAATACGCCGGTTTCAGGTGTTCGACGGACACCGTGCGCGAAGCGCCGTTCACCTCGATCACGTAAACTCGGTCCGAGCGGCGCTCGAGGACCTTGTGCGGCCCGGTATACGGCTTTTCGAGCGCCTTCTTAGCCCTAGCGAGGCAGAAAACGTGCGTGCACGACGTAAGGTCCTTATAAAAGAACGTCTTGCGACTGTCGCGGTGCTCGACCGGAACGGGGCGAACCTCTCTCATGTACTCCCTGAATACCTCCAGGAAGTAGCGGGGGTTAGGATCGAAATCCTGTAACAAGAAAAACTCGCCCGGCACGCGCAGCGATGTGCCATATACAGGGTGTTTAGCTACAGGTGAAAGAAATTTTAAGGGGTGATTCTCGACGACAATATAAGATTAAAATGAAGAATAAAAAAATTTCGATTTCGGCTTTGTTATTTAGTTATTAACAATTAAAAATCCGCCTAAAATGCTGCAACACTTCTGACAAAAGTGTACGTTGCGTACGTCACACAGGCGCGCGACAGTCTCGTATCAAGTGACAAATGCATGCATACCTTGGTTCTCATTTGGGGCCCCAGCGAGGTGAAAATGTTTAATCCCAACCAAAAATTCTTATTCATCGACACCTTGACCTTGCCTGGCCACTCCAAGTATTTGACTTCCAGGCCGCGGACATCTAGGCAATTGTCTAGA
>CM052215.1:1024822-1069043 GCA_028454225.1 Lasioglossum leucozonium
ATACCGGTATCATACCGGTATTTTACGTACCGGTACAAGTCCCTGGTCATAACACCATCATTCTACCTCGTCCGCAGTCATAACAGAGACAAGTCGTTATTCATTTGTATTTGATCGTTTTCGTAGATCTAGTTCCAACATTTATCGTTTGTCAGCGTAGAGGGCGTAAGAAAACAGGTTGATATTGTGTGAAACACGAAACCCCATAGTGATTGGTCTACTCTTATACCTCGTCTGTGCTAAGAGCCCCCGTGCCATTTCGGTGTCGCACTCACTGTTACCGATAATTCGCGAATTTAGGCGTACTAGTAAGAACTGAATATTCCGTATACTTCATTTTTACTACGGATGTTTAATATGATTTGGAAGTCATACATGAATATGGCGCGTATATTTGAACAGAGAAAATAGTATTTACGAAAAATGAATAATCAAAAATACGAACTATAGTAAAATTAATTTTGTTATATTGTTCGTATTATTAAAGAAAGTATATTGCAATAATTTTACATCTTTTAAACTAATGCTCTACTTTCTTTACAAGTATTTAATGCGTACACACATATTTATTATTCTTGTCTTTCAAAATAACGACTTGCAAGTTTAATAAAACAGGCATTTTTATGCCTATACAAATAAGAATTCACTATATTTTGACAATTTAAGTTGCAGTTAATTGTGTTTATTAGATTAATTAAAAAAATTAAAAAGTTTTTTGAATAAATCAGCAAATATTCAGATGATTGTTTGATAATCGTGTTTATGATTGAAAATTCTACATTTTAAATTAAGAAGCAATATGTCTCTGAATTTTGACAGCTCCAACAAGCAGGAAAGGAATCGCTCAAACACTTTCGATGCGAGCATCGACGATTTTTGTGTGAATATAATGCGGCAACATTGCACTTTTAAAGCTGACAACGTTGTAAAATTAGCATTCTCGGACACACACCGTTTGTGTTGCAACGCCATCTAGTTCACTAGCTGACCGCTTCATTTCGATAGAGTCCGCTATTGTACAGGAGCATTTTCTACAGAGTCGGTAATTCAGAACCGTGGACAGAAAAATGCATTGCTTGCAATGTCTGTACTGATCCTAAGTCTGTGTCCTAAGCTTGTGTCCTAAGTCTATGTCGCAAACCTATCTCTCCAACAATATAAGGCCAGTGTCCCTGAAATCGCTTAAAGATAGAATGTTATCCATTTAAACATTCTTTTTTCAAAAACACCCCGCAAAACTATTTCATAGATGTGATATCGGCAAGGTAAATTCAAAAGACCCCTTTCGATATTTTGTTCTAAAATTACACACGCGCCTTGCAATCGTCCCATATTTGTCGCTTTAGTATCACAACAATGTGTTTCTATTTTATCAATAAGTTGCCAATCCTCGAATAACTTCCGTTAACGGAAATGGCAATGACAGCCGTAGCTAAATTACAAAAATCGTGTACCGAGCCGAAAGCACAATAGCGATGGCCCTACTATAAAACATCACCCAACGCGAGCCTTTACTACACTTACAACGGATTCGATGAATTAGTATTACTACAAGGGCCGTTAACCGTCTGCAGAATTCTTGAGGGGTTGTAATGGGTTTTTTACATCGTGAACCCGAAACACGATATTTGTGGTAGGCGAATTAGAGGTATTACTTCAATTGGAACGCGTCGTTCTCACCGGTATTACTCTTCGCGAAAATGAACTTGTTAGCGGGTAGATGACGGACAGAAATTAGACAGAGCAATGAATGTGAAATAATCTTAATTCATACAAAGTACACTCGTACTTGAATGCACGTAAGGAATTATGATATTTTTGGTGATATAAAACATTTCACTTGAATTTTCAGTGTACTCTTTGCATTTACCGCGCACAGTTACTACTATTTCAAAACTTCGCGCTCGATGCGGAGCGTCTTCCCGACGTCCGATTGATCGGAAATTTTGGGTATATCATCTTTTTAAATAAGGTCCACCCCAATGAATATTCGCTAGGAAAAAGATAACTGAACATTAAGCGAAACAAAATATTTTCCTCTCCTTATAATCTGACACGTCACTTTTTCTTGTGTTGTAAACTCAAATCTAAGAGAAATTAGCAAAAGAAAGACCTTGTACAACGTATTGTAAAGCGAAATATTAAACAATTTGCGATGGATCATTTAGTTCAAAGTGTGTACTCGTTATTTTGGCTCCCTGGCAGTTTTTATAATTATTATTTATCTTATTTTATTGATTCGAAATGATCTGTTTGTTAAAACGCGAAATTGAAAATTCTTATAACATTAACTAAGCTTTTCTCAGAATAGCTAAAGCACGCGTCTTGCAGTTTTTGCTAGAAAATATTCGTAGCCTTACCGAATTCTATAAAAATTTTCTGCTCCAAACTGCTCCCCTAATTTTGAAAATTATTTATGTAGGAAAACACCCAGAAACCACGTACGCACAGATTTTCGAGAAATGGCTTTCTTGTCCACCAAACGGCAGATATCTAATGATTCTCTGTGTACTTCAGGATTTATTTAATTTGATTTTTATTTTATTTTACTCTTTTGCATCTCAGTATGTATAATTAATACCACTATAGACGACACGTCAACTTTGGATGATTTTATCTTGACAACGGTTTATGCAAAAATAATGTTTCTGTAGTGTTTTGAAAATCTCTTAAACTGAACTACCAAAAAACGTAATCAAAAATATACATTTCCGTATGAAATTTGAAAAGTGACCTCCACAGAGCTTCTCAAGGTTATAACAATATGAAACAAATGCAATCATCATACACTATTCCCTATACCCTATAACTTTTATTTGAAATATTTTTTTGTACCACTTATAGTTTTTAAGATATGGAATTTTGTCCAAAAAAACGGGCATTCTGACGCACTGTGCGTCCGACCAATTCAGAGACCGTCCCACGGATTTGCTCATATGTATTTAACGTTCCATTTTAAAGGATTTTTCTAAACGCAGATCTCTTTATAAGACCTGGACCCTTGAGAAAGTGGAACGCAAAAAATTTGTAAGACTTCAAAAATATATAGTATATGTTGTATAGTCTGCAATTTTAAAAAATGAGTTCCGCAAGTTAAAAAAGAAAAAAAACACATTTTTCAATAATGTTTATTGATGAAATATAATGAAACTACATTTCAATTTTCCAATTTCAGAAACAAATTTTGGTCTGATATTTTTCTGAATTTTTTGGAAAACCGTTTGTTTTACGAAAAAGGTAATATAACATAAAAGAGGCAGTCTGTCCAGATCTATAGGTTTTGTCTAACATATTTTTCGACGCGGTAAATAGTTTAGAAGATACTCGAGAAAAACGATTTTATGAGCATAAAAGTAATTATTTTAATGTTTAAGCGCTTTGAGGCAGATTTTCCCATTATCTAATCGAGCTTAAACTTTGCACAGATTTTTTTTTAGTTATTTCGAACAACTCTGGGAGTGGCGTAAAAGAAAATCAAAAGTCGAAAATAAGAGCCATTCTATTGTACATACATGTATTAAGGCAAACATAATCAGTGATTGTCTAAATAGTGAAACGTATATTGCGTTTGTTCTTGCATTTCTCAAAGCTGTAGGGTTTTATTAATAAGTAATATTAATATATATTGCTTATTAATAAGATCCTTATTAATAAGCAATATATTTTTAAAAACTGCCAACTCATGAAATTAGATGTCGACTTAACTTCCATTTTTAAAAGTAATATAAAAATCTATGAACTTTTACAAATACGTTCGGGTTGTGTACTATATAAAATATGCGGGCGTATACTGTATATTAACAATAATAATCAATTACTGAAGTGTTATATTCTGTAGCGTCGAAATGTTCATAAGAAAGGGTAAGTTGTCGATACGTCTCGTAACGTAAGATCGACAATTTATGCACGGGACTGTACGTAAATTTGTATCAATTGCCGGTACAGCTGCTTCAATTTATTGTGGGATTAGAAACAATGAGTGGGGTCAAATGGTGCCTTCTTGTCATAATGTACCAACCCTCGTTGGCATCTGTCATGACGTCACATGTACGACCAAAATTATCAGCGGTCTATTTGTTTTCCAACCGTACTGCTAATCGTGGCTTCTTTCAGTTCAATAAAAAGAAACTTCTTCGCGGCATATACATATAGTATATGTTCAAGATCCTGTTCAAGACCAGGCCCCAGTGAACCTTTTCTTCGTGACTAACTCACGGTGTACCGGACAAGACCGAAGTGACCTTTACAGCGACTCCTACAAGACTCTCCCAAAAAGTCGGTCTCTCTACAAAGCTGGAAGAGACGGAAAAAGGAAGTAGATAGTGGGGGAAAAGTAAGGAGACGAAAGTAAGGAGAGGAAAAGTAAGGAGAGAAAAGTACGGGTAAAAACCCAAGAGGAGAGGAAGGTAGAGGAAAGGACATAAAGGATACGCGGAAAAAGGTAAGCGCGGAAGAGTGTCATAAAAATGACGGAAGGAAAAAGCTAGACACTCAGGAAAGGATGTAATAAAAAAAAAGAAAAGGTTCACTGGGGCCTGGTCTTGAACAGGCCCCAGCGAGACCTGGGAAGAACAATGAAGAGGACTAGGCTCGCGTGGATCTGGTCGCCAGATGTATACCCAGACTGACCAGGTCCCCGCGGAAAGGAAGGTAATAGGAAAGGAATAGGGAAAAAGGAATTACTACAAAACTATAGTGGCAGCGACGTAGGGCAGCGCCAAGGCCGCCACAGAGGCATATATGTAGAACGTTTAAAAACAAATAATACTTCCTATATCGTGTCTCCAATATAGTGACAAATGTTCCAGATTAAGTTGTCCTTCTTACAGTTAATAATTGAGCTTCATACCTATGATAAATCTTAGTGTAGAAAGAGATTTGTTCAGTGTTAATCTCAAAGCCCGATAGTGGAAGGGAGATAGAATTAATGTTAGTTTCAATGAACAGAACCAAAGAAAACGCACTGATTATCAAAAAATCCGTTTATTTGGACGGTGAAAACTATACTGACATGACAGAGGACAATACAGAGAGCGAGAGCGAGAAGGAACACGCAACAGAGAGGTCTACACACACAAACATACATTCAAATAGAGCGATCTCAGGTGACGAGTAACACAACATTCAACAGTAAAGAAACGTGCTAATACTTGAAGGTGGATAGTATTTTTTAAAAAATGTAGGTTTTATTCGTAATAAACAAATGGTAGCTATAGTTTTATACCGAAAGAAACTGTGTACACCAATTTGAGATATTGTTAGTACAATAGGATAGTATCACCTCATTATTGTATAAAAATGGGGTTTGTATCACTTCACCGACAATGTTTTAATCGACTCTTGTTTCACCGACATTCACTTCGCTGACAATGAATTCACTGATATAGTGAAATTTAATTTTTGGCCGCTTTGTCTCTTTGTACTTTCAGCACGGTCCACAATGGTCGGAAATCGCCAAAATGTGGCCAAAATAGGAAAGAGTATTCCAAATTAGTTCAAAATTGATACTCTGAAATTTTTCTGTAATTTTTCTTGTAAATTTCTTCTCTGGCGAAACGTATTTCATTATCAGAAGAACCTGAAAGTAAATATAAATGATGCATTAATAATTCAAAAGTTTTTTTTTATTTTTTAAAAACAATAAAAAAATATGGTTTGTGGTGTTCAAAACTTGTATAAAAAAATTGAATAAGTGGAACCAGACAATGCTTATTCTAACTAGTATAGTAACTAGTATCGTGACTACCTTTGCATCACAAAAATGGATCGCATAACAAAACTGCAAAATTCGGACAGCTACTTTTCAAAATAATTTAAGCTACTAGTGTCTACTACAAGCATACACAAAAATCTCGGAAGAATATTGAGGAATATACAACTTTTAGTATACATTTCTAAAATCAGTATATCAAACTTTATCTTTATCTTTATAGATAGTAAACACTGATTAATATAAACCCAATATTATTATTATGAATAGTATTTACTTCCAGGAACAGCATCCATTGTACACACAAAAAAAATTCACTTCTCTTAAAATTGTAAGCTTCACACTTGTTTTTTGGGACCGTAGTTCGCTGCAGAAAAACTGCGTGACGAAGGAACGCGATATTTGTACTCCTACCATTTGGCAGGCACACATGGTAAGACCTTTATACTTTGGGTTTCCCATAGAGTCATTACCTGAGTAACCAGTAAGGCAAGGGCCATACGTCTAACCAAAAATTCATTTTTGGCATTTTGGCCACGTTTTAGCGATTTCCAACCACTGTGCAGTCGGTGAATTATTATTGTCAGCGAAATCAATGTCAGTCAAATGTTGTCGATTAAAATATTGTCGATGAAGTGATTGGCAATGAATTGATACAAACCCATAAAAATGAAGGAAGAAGTTGTAAGAAAACTTCTCGAGTCCATTATTTACGGAATATTACAAAAATATTACTTATCCTTCTCAAAATGTTTTATGCAAATTATGTACAGTCATTTATATTTTCAAGATTGATATTGAAAACTTTAGTTCAGTTAATATGTTAAATTTGAAAAAAAAGTATTAAAAGCATACGGTTATGTGGGGCTAACATTCCCGTTTTTCATATAAACTATGTAACATTTCGTAGTAACAACCCAGAGATACTTATTATTTCTTTGCATAAACTAAACTATCATATGTACTTTACTTTTACATAGGTTTTGTTTAGTGATACTGTTAATTATTGTTAAGTTATACTACGTTAGAAATGTCTTTATATGGGTACGTTATTTTAAGAAACTATACTTTATACCGTATACAGGGTATCTCAAAATTCCTTCAACTTCCTGAAATAAACGGTTCCTGAGGTTATTTGAAACGACATTTTCCTTTTGCAAAATGTCCACCGGGGCTTCGTTTAGGAGTTATTAACGAAAAACACGGATCAATCAGAGCGCGATCTAGATGCGTGTTGGCAAAGATGATCCGGTACACCAACAGGCTCCACTCTTAGAAAGAGTGCGGCGCCGGCTGGCCTTGCGAACCATACGGGGGTACCGCACCATCTCGGCTGAGGTAGCGGGCCTCCTCACCGTAGTTCCGCCCTTCCATCTGGTGGCGGCGGAGCGGGCAGCAACGTACCATGTGGGTGAAACTTACGCGCGGGGAGGAGGAGGACTTCAAGGTGTTGAGACGCCAGGCCCGACGGACATGTTCGCAGCGTGGAGGCGATCGCTTGCCTCCTCGGTGCGATCGACCGTCCGGGCCCTCCTGCCCAGGTTTGAAATCTGGTGCAGGAGGCGGGGAAGGTTGACCTTCCGCGTCACGCAGGTACTCTCCGGTCATGATCGCTTCGGGGAGTACCTGCATAGGATGGGGTGGGAGGCAACACCGCAGTGCCACCACTGTGACGAGGAGGTGGACACGGCGAGGCACACTTTGGAGAAGTACCCTGCTTGGACAGTGCCGCGTCATGTCCTCATAGCCGCGTTGGAAGGGTGGAACCTCTCGCTCGGGACCGTGGTCGACCACATGGTCTCGAGCGGGAGGTCGTAGGGTGCGGTGGCCGCCTTCTGCGAGGAAGTTATCTCAGACGGGGGCTTCGGGAGTAAGTGCGCGGGGATCGTCCCCGCGTCAACTTATGCCCCCATCGGTGAGGCCCCACGACGGGGGGCGGAGAGGATGGCAACGTGGGGGCTCACCCCGCGCCGACAATTGCCCCGGAGTGGGGCGGAGAATGGGGGAGCAGGGGTACCAGCTGACCACGGCCCCGGTGGGGACAGATCGATGCCCCTCGAGTTAAGTCTCGGTGTGGGAGGGTGTCGGTCCGTCTCCCCCAAAAGGGGGTGGACTCGTGGGGACTGGGGTGGGAAGAGGCGTGCCTCTGACGACCCTTCCTTATCGGTGGAGGCGTCTTCTTGCCCTGGACGGGCGGGAACCTTCGGGTCACTCGAACCGAGCGGGGCACGAAGACACCGGAGGCCAGGGTGGACCGAGCTGGGACTCGGCAAGCCCATTCCGTCGTCCCCAGGGATGGGGACACCGAGCGGGTCCCTCTGCTCGGGGTATTATAAATTAGGTACGGGGGAGGGGCTAACCCTCCTCCTCCGGGTTGCATGTTAGCTGGGAAGTGTCCTGTTGAGTACTCACGTGATCCAGGCACCTCCGCTTTAGCTTCGATGGACGCGAGTTTTTAGTGGGTAGTCCCACATAACCTCGGTTGCCCCCAGGGAGCCGGGGTAGGCGTAATTATTATTTAGGGTTTCCTATTTTACTCATTGTGTTAATCTCGAGTTGCATACAGGGTCTTAAAACTTCTTCAACTCCTTGAAATGGACAGTTCCTGAGGTCATTTGAAGTGACATTTTCCTTTTGCAAAATGTCCACCGGGGCTCCGTTTAGGAGTTATTAACGAAAAACACGGACCAATTAGAGCACGGCTACAGCGGACGCACTCTAGCTTTTTTCAAAGGCAACGCGATGCTTAGCGGGATCTGTCGCCGAGCCGGAATCCGTTCACTATAGCTGCGTTTTGATTGGCCCGTGTGTTTCGTTACTAACTTGTAAACGAAGCCCAGGCGATCATTTTGCAAAAGGAAAATGTTGCTTCAAATGACCTCAGGAACCGCTCATTTCAGGATATTGAAGGAGTTTTGGGACACCCTGTATTGTTAAGTCTATTACACTCGTTTCTCGTTGGTCACATTGAAGTGAGTTAACGTATCATTATTTAAGAGTATTAGACTTAGCTTTTCTTGAAATCACCAGCTACTATCAGCGGAATTGGGAATTTGTTCTATTAGTTGTTCGAGTTCTTCAAATTCTAAGCTGGAACTATTTGATATGTAGACGTTGCAGATGTGTATTTTGTAAGACAAGGACATCACAATTACACTTGCTGCTAGATTGATGCTTAACAGGTTTTGGTTGAAGTGTATGTATTTGTCATTGCTATGGCTACTCCTCCGCTGCTGTGGTTCTCATTTCCTCTGTTTTTTGCGAACCTATTGTAGTGTTTTAGTTGTACAGAGGTGATTTTCTTTTAAGTTTGTTTCTTGTAAGCATAGCATGTCTGGGTTGTATGGTTTTTGCAAGATTTGTAACTATACATAGTGTGCGTGGTATTCATTAATGTTCCATTGGATTATTATTTTCATAGTAAATTGTGTTTGTTGATTGATATGATGGGATGTTTGGCTGGCTGGTTATGTGATATCGATATCCGTGTCGGATGTTCAGTTTCTCGTAGGGTCTATCATAGGTAATTTGAGGACCAGTTTCTTTCAATGCCTATGGATTCTGCTTTTTATGCTTCGTCCTTCCAGGAGAGAGTAAATTTTCTGAAGCATCATCTGTACGAAGGCGGGAAATGTAGAAACGCTGTCTGTAAACTCTTTAGCTGTTTTCGTTGGGTATGGTGTTCCAAAAGAAGGTTAATGTTTGATTTAGGGGACCACAAATTATGACTGTTTTTTTTATAATCTCGTAGATTTTGACAAGAAAATGCTAAAATTCAAATTTCAATTTTAGAAATTGAGTAATTCAAAAGTTATGCGTGTTTAAAGAGATATTCACCGTTCTTGACAGATAAGGGCGACGCCATATTGGTGGTACCACAAGCACTCGCTGATCTCGATAACGTAGATTTCCAAGCATAGGCGGGCCGCCATAACAACCGGCCTCTCCGCCTCCTCACTGGCCTAACCACCCACCAACTTGGACTATACCTTCTCTGTGAGATCATGTATATGATTTTGTATATTTTAATTACTGTTCAATGACAGATGGTCCTAGAACAAAGTGTACATTTCAAAGATAGTCGCTCTACGTTATTCGACGTCATCTGTGGGGTCGGCTTAACCTCTCCGCGTGTGGCGGAGTGGGGATCACCGAGCCTGCGCAGTAACCCTCAGCGACAGGTGTCGACGACTGCGCCGTCGACTCCTTCTTCTTCCGTCGTCGCTGTGACGAGTCGGTCGTGTACTCCTGTACGTGTGAGTTAACCTCTTTTGAGGATTCAACCTAGTGACGACTCTCGCGCGACATGCCGTCGCGCGCTTTGTGCTGTTTCTTTAGCTCATAGAGCATCGTTTATACCAACGTATTATTGTTAATAAAGTGTTTGTTTAGTTACAACCAACACGGTATATATTTAATGGAGTCAGAAGTCCCCATGTGTGGCATGTGGAACCACATGGGGTATTAACCCTACCGACCAAGGTGGTGGTGAAGAACACTAGTCCTCCACCCCCATCATCACCACATTGGTGATCCACACATCGCGTACTTGTGCTGCCATCTAGCGGCACCGCTTGTTAAACTACGCGCGACATTCAATACATACCAACATGGTGGCGCCCCTACCTGACAAAAATGGTGAAAATCGCTGACTTTCAAACACGCATAACTTTTGTACTACTGTTGGGACACACCGCAATGTGAGACCCACGAAAGTGTCTCTAGTATAAATCTAACACCATCTGACAAAACTTCAACCACCCGACGACAACAGATAAATTAGTTGAAGAGTCGAAGGCTCTTGAGCCCGAAGCGACGGGACTCGTCCGATTTTTTGTGCGACTTTCCGGCACCTTAACAATAATAATTGAAGACAGCGTCTGGACCATTTTCTGCATCTCACCCCAATTTTCTCCCACTTTGTTTTACCATCCACCCACAGTTTTCACAGTCTTTAAAAAGGATCCTTGCGTTCGATAAGTCATTCTTCAGTTTTCAGCCAACTCTCACACAACCTACATTTTTGTACATACAGTTGTCTTATTTTTAATATAAGTTATTCAATTAATTTTATCAAAACACCTTACTCCTTAATTATTTAACACGGTTTTAAGTAACCAAGACAGGATTGATAGATGTGAGAAAGGTCAATATACTGATTTTTCCATCTACGCACGCACATATACAACTACTGAATTCCTAGGATTAAAACTTGGATTTTGGCGTTTTCTTGTCAAAATCTACGGGATTATATAAAAGTCAGTTCAAAATTTGTCGTTCCCTAAACCGAACAGCAGCCCTAATGTTATTTTCTAGATGGAATCAGATATGAGATATAATTTGTTCCCCACAATGGTATCCAGTCCACATTTAATAAGAGTCGGTCTCTTGACTAAATCTCATTGATATTTATAACATTATAAAAATACGTGATTACATTTACCCAGTCCTGAAGACAAAAACATGTTGAATTTATAGAATACTTAATCCGAAAATCGTGAAAAACTGCAATTTTCACCATCGTTAAATATTTGCAGTTCGTTGCAACGTGGACCGATATTGATAAAATTTTCAAAATGTAGTATATATGTAAAGAAAGTATATTTCTTCCATTTGAATTTGGCAGCATGACGCCAGGTCTAGTAAGATCGGCATTGTAGAGGTCCTACGAATGAATCGAGAGAGGAGGGGGAGAAGGTTACCACGTGTGAGGAAGAATTTTAGAAGACCAGAGAGAAAACCGAAGATATTATTAAGAATTGTAAAAGGGAGATTGACGGTTAAAAGAACTTAAGTGTCGTTTCTCTTTTGACAGGTTAATAATACTTAAAATGTAAATAGTGTGAATACTATAAATAGCTTTTATATAATAAACTTTAAAATTACTTTTGACAGGGCAACGAATTGCGGTTTAGTTTCCGGATCAAAATTCCCATAGGAAGTAATAGGATCTTATATCTAATTTAGCATACATATAATTGACACAGATCTGCAAAACGTGGTTCTCAACTATTGATTACAGACTCGGTTAAAAAAATTATCAAATCAACATTCACTATTTTTTTCACAATTTCTAACAATCAGAATTTTCTTGAAATTTTCTTTACGCGTCATTTAGGAAACTAATTTTTGTAAATGAAAAAACCCAGGTGATGTGGTCCACTTTTTAAAAACGTATATAATTTTAAAGAGTGTGTCAGAATTTTGTTGATCGGCTGCATCTGAAAACAGGCGAATAAACACAAGAAGTTTGAAACATTTGAAAAACCATCTAGTTGAACTTTCTTATGCCCGGCATTGTGTATGAGTTAACGAGATGCAATAAGTGCCGAAAGCCACAAGCTGTGGAACAAATAAAACATCAACCAGTGGATAAGGGTGATCGCGATTCGGTGACGTTTTACGATAGGCTGATAGACGTATGTCGCGCATTATCATCGATTGCGAGCAATTCAACGACCGGAGTAGCTGACAAACATTTTTCTTGGTACGCTCGAGATCTCCTGCGCTCGTTTTAGTCATTCGTTTACTGCAGCCTCAATGTCAAGGAACTTTCATGAATATGCTCGAGTGGCAATGCATACATGCATGCATGCATGTGTACTACGTATACCTCTACATAGCAGTTTCTCGGCCGTCCGCCACGGCGAGGCGCGCCGCGCCGCCCGCACAAACCTCCGCCAACAAAATTCGTCAGAGAACTTCACCACTTTTTCCGGCGCCTGTACGCTTCTTGGAATTACATGGACCTCGACAAGAAACGGCTGTGTATGTACGTGCATATCCTTATACATGTGTGGCAGACACACACAACTCCGGACCATTAGTTATCTTCGACAGTGGTTCCCAATTTTATGGTGCTCAAACTTTCCTTCGTTTCGAAGTCTTTCGAACGAATGCATTATTTACCAAAAAACTAACCCATCTCAAAAATCCTTATTTTAAGAAAACAATACTTATTTTTTCTTTTTTTTAATATTTTACTAACGAACGATCCCCTAAAAAGCAAACGAATATCTTTTAATACAACTTTAGAATAAACATTTTATCATAACTAATACTTTTATAGCTCTACATCATATTTGAATCTATTTATATTCTTCTGAACATACGATATACATTATTTAAATAAATAATTCGTAAGACAATTATTACTTGTGTTTTAAGGATTTCATTGAACATTTCTAGTAATTTTACTACTATTTCCAATGAAACCAAAATATTATTTCTGAAAAAGATTCTTATTCTCATTTCTAATGGTATTTTTCACATATATAGTACGGATATGTTATACGTGCGATATAATATAAATAAATTATTGTGGATTGAAACAATATTGTTAACAATGTCTACTGATAAACATGGTTAAAAAATACACGTATTTGTATATCCTTTTCTCATAGGAACTTTAATAATATTCAATAACTTTTCTTTCTATTTTTGTTGCACACCTTACTTTTATACTATGGAAATAGTCTTGTTTATTAAAAAAATGTAAATTGCATGAAGTATCACGCGAAAATATTGAAGCACGTGCATAACCATAAATAAGTGTTAATTTTTGCCATAAAATATTTATGCATAAGACAAGTAATGCATCAACCATCACGGACAATATTTTTGCAGTAAGACGATGACGTACAAAAACCAGATAGGCTTGGAAGTTATACTATAGCTATGTAGCTTATTGATACCATTAACAAAAGGTATAGCCGAATAAGATGGTGAAAAGTGCCCTAAAAAAATTGATTTTCGGTCAGACCATTCGATGAGGCTCTCAAAGAAAACCGTCTGTGATAAATTTCAAGTTGATAGCCCTGTCTACAGGGTGAATACGGTTTCATGAATTACGATCTATTTCTTCTGTTCTGCTGAATAAAAAATTACAAAAAAATTCATGGAAATTCTGGCTAGTACTACACACGATAGTGAATTATTTCAGAATTTTTGGTTGCAAAAATGATTTTTTTTTTAATTCGGAAGCATAAAATCATATTGAAGTTTTCAAAGTAAATAAATATTATATCATTGTATTAATTGTATCTCATCGTCGTTATTAATGCAGATTTTGCAGACGGGTTTAAAAAAATTGACAAGAACTGACAAAAAATGTTAATTATAATAAGACTGACTCAGTAGATATTAAGATAGTTTATCTAAGAGGATTATATGCGTGCAATCAATTACGTACTACTTAATTAGAAACAACGGTTATTTTTTTTGGTTGTTTTTTTCGGTACCATTTTTGTTACGATACTGTATAGATACAAACATAATATAATAATAGTATTTAAAAAAAAGCAAGGTCTCCGAATGCCAATCTTTTGGTCCTGGATCGAATCCCACATCCAATGATTTTTTTTTCGTTAACCACTTTCTTTTGTACTGTCAATTTTACAACACAATAATTTTAAACATCGTTTAGCTGTAAGATATTATTCTTACTATGAAAATATAATTTCGTTTATTTGTGATTATAAAATTAGATTCACAGTGGAAACGTTAATTCTAATTCTAGGATCTCACAACTACCGTGCGTTTCCTTATGAATCTTTTATGTATTGCCTCCTCACCCTTCTTCAAGTCTCTGCAAAATAGAATCACTTTGCCACCATGCAAAGCGTTATTGATCTTTTAATCTTTTTTTCTGTTCCATAGAAAAACCAGGAATGTAGGGCAAAGAAACTTTCCGATTCTATTTTCTATAAATTTACTCATAAAAATATACTTGTACATATTAAGATCCGCAGTTCACTCATACTACTGTTACGTCCGAAGTGGACCTTTCCGAATATTGTTTGATTATTATTTAATGTAGTTTCGGACCTACCTGCATTTACCGGCTTCGGTTCGGGGATTGAAGATCTTATTTCGTTACTGGTAGGGGTTTTCTATGATTCAGGATTTTATCGGAAAAAGTCGAAAATGGTTTCTTAAAATTAACTAATACCGATTCGATTGGTTAAAACAAATAAAATATATTTTTAGGCACAGATATTGGATATACTAGTGGTTAAGGGGGATTTAAAAATGTTAATTTAGCTCGCTATTAAACGCTTGTTGATACAAAATTTCGAGGTCGCAAATCAATTGAGTAGTAGATCGGTTAGCTCGCTTGAAGTATCAATGAATCGCTTGAACTTTGTGGTAGTGGGCAGTCGATTGGGTTGGTTGTTTCGGAGCGTCGTTCTTCGTGGTCAGGGATGTGTTGGACGACGCTCCACTCGACGGCTGTCTTTTCGATCAGCTGGCTGTTTTTCAAACGTGGCACTAACGAACTTCGAAAACTCTGGACAGAACGCTTGAACTCAAACTCAACTCAACTCAAACTATTACTCTAACAAAGACTCAAACCAAAAACTGGAACTCCTGAAGGGCTGCCTCCTCTTATAGCTGGCTAAATCCTTTGTTCTAGGAGTGATACTTTCGGTGGGAGTTAGTACGTGATTTTTTATTCTTCGTCATCATTTTGACAGATCCGCGCTCTTGGATTTCCTGTTATCTTCACGGCTGGATCTTATTACGCTGCGCAAATCCCTTCAGCAGCATTTTGTTTTCTGCTTGTTGGTTAAACGCTTGTTGTTTGTCTGCTATAGTTTTTAATGTCATTTTGTATCCTTAATATAATGTTTAACTATTATAAATCTTATTTTACTAGTAACATTAGATATCCTCGGTGGACGGACAACCGGACGTGACACTACACATGTTAAGAAAAGTTAAGAAAAAAGGCAACCGATTTTAAGGAACTGCGAGAGTGCGATCTTATTAGGACGCTAAACTGTATTTTGTATATGTATCTATACAATAACATATACATGTAATTGTACAATCAATTTAAAATACGCATATCCTGTTCTATCCTATATTCAATACTTACCTAACTTATCCTCTCCTTGTATTATAGTTGGACCGATCAATCCTTTGAACTTTACAAGACTTTACAAGACAAAAATTTGTTGCTATATTATACAGTACAAACTTGTATTGTGTAGTAGAATAATAACATTCGCGTCACTATTATAGAACACATACTACGGTACTTTATAACGAATCATTTGGTTAACTAGTATACTACATACTTGTATTCAGGGCCGTTCCTAGGTGTACAGCCACCTGCGTGCTGAGCAATTTGTCGCCGCCCCCCCCCCACCCTCACCTTGATAATGGGAAAAAATATTTAAACCAGTATACATACGTGCTTTATTCAAAATAATGAGAAATTCAGAATACAATGAATTTGTTGTATTAACGCATTTTATAAACATATATCGCATTCGCAATTCCTAATATAAAATTTTACAGTGGCGTTTTACGAGCTTTTTTGCAGCAAACTCGTCTATGACTTTGGCATAATCAATTTTCTCACATATGTCGTGCTCTATTGATAAAAGAGCTAAATCAGATAAGCGCTCTTGTGTCGTAGTTGATTTTAAATAATTTTTTACAATTTTTAGTTTTGAAAATGATCTTTCTCCACTTGCAACTGTTACTAGCAACGTCAAATACAATCAAATTACTATTGCCAAATTAGGAAACAAGTGAACCGAGTCGTTACAAACAATTTTTTCCAATATATCCTTACATTTATAATCCTCAGAAATATAAACCTTTTCGACCGCAGTCGGCCGCCTGCGTGCGGGTACGCACTGCAGGCCTGGTAGGAACGGCCCTGCTTGTATTAGTCCGATCTTTAACCCTTCCATCATTACGTATATAACGATGTATACATATCGACATACATACATACATACATGCCAGTCACAAAATACTTTTCATACGTAATGAACATGTGTAACCCTCACATATTGAGACACAACGTATTCATTGGAAGGTGTATCAATTATTTTGAATGGGCCACTAAAATGCTAAATTGATCATCTCCATGAGATAAAGATTGATGAAATAAAAAAAATCTTAAAATTCCCCAAAGATTTTATGAACAAACGAAATTTACGCAGCGATTAATTAAAAATTGTAAATTTTATATTGTACAACATATAAGATATAAAAATTGAAGTAAATATGAAATTGTGGAGTTCCTCGACATGACAATTGAAAATATGGTTTATATTAGTGACTAAGTCTAAAATCGAAATGCGAATCATCAATCATATTTCATGGAAAGTACCAGGCTCGTGGATTTTTGGGACCCAAAATTACATCTCGAGATTCTATTTTAATATTGTAGAGGTACATCATATGTAGTCTTCTATGGTTTTGAATATTTCAGAGCTCGTCTTCCAAGTCCCAGGATTACGACTTAGTTTTCGTGCCCTATTTGAATGACCAGACACGTGGGAAACACCTCCAATTATCGGATACATGTTCATTATTTAAATTAGCATTTAAATTATCATTATTTAAATGCTATGATGGGTTTGAATAAATATAAAAGTGTTTTTTTTCAAATTAAGATTCCTATTGAGAACTAAATAGTTGATCAATTATAATCGTTCCTGGCGTATGCCAATTGATTGAATTAGTTTGGCTTCTTAGTGTCGAAACTTTTAATTTTAAATGCTCAGGATCTGAGCTACTGTCAACGTGATAACTGCACGCGCATGGCTCGGAATCCTGTCTAGCGATAGCGTATCGGTGACAAATTCCGCAACAGCGGAAGTATTGATACTAATACTATACTTTATAATTGAACTAAAAAAATGTATGCACCACTTGAATAATGTTTTAAAACATTTTTTAATGATATCCACAATTTTCAATGGCATTCTATATTTTTGTAAATTCTTCGTATAACCAAGAAATGTGTAGTGTTACGATTCGAAATATGTTAATTTTTTAACGAATTAATTAATATATACATTGATAGTATAATACTAACTTAACTGGCTAAGAAAGCTTAAACATATTTTCTGATGCTTAATATTTGATAACCGTTTGATATAATAGCTATTTTAATAAACATTTAAAACGTTAACGTTTCAGGTTTGAATCTGTTTAACGCCTTAAGCCACATTACATTACAATGTAATGTTTCTTCACCATAGAAGGTGGTGTTTCGTCTCCTCCAGGTGCTTCTGTTCCTCCAATAGAAGAACAATTTTAGCAAATGTGGATTAAGGCGTTAAACAGATTCAAACCCGAATCGTTAACGTTTTAAATGTTCATTAAAATAGCTATTATATTGTAGTAACTGATCGAACCTTGCGCCGATAATCTTATTACATGGTTATTAAAAACAATTTACGATCGAGAAAAACTTTAATACTTAATATTTGAATTTGCTAAAGAATAATTTTACATGTTTTTGATTTCTACAAATTGAAAAGTAATTTTAGAGATTAGGATACAGTATTCTTTCGGTATCTGTCACAAAGGTCTCTACTGTAACTGTACCAATTTTATCCCCACCATTACGGAGATCCCTCTTGGAACCAGTCAAGCGGTAAAGGGACTGCGCATACTTGGAGTTCAGACGGTTAGAAATCGGTTTAGCTACCCGGGTGCTGGCTCTAGTGTCTTTAACCGAACTTTCTGAAGCTTGCGGAAGCGATATTTTTCTGAGCTAGCGCACGAGCCATATATCTTGGGCACCAGCCTAGTCTTCTGCTGTGCATGGCAGAAAAAAAGGTTTTTAGGGTATCCACAGTTTTCACAACAAATTATCGCTATCTACGGGGCATAGGCTCCGCGAGGGACCAAGAAGCTCGACAGTGTGAGACCAGGAAACTGCTACCAATCCAATTACAAAACTTTTTTTATTTTTAATTATATTTTTGTGGAACTTTCGCCAACTTATTTCTGGCATTTTTCTGCTTAAAATGATATTAAACATGATATAATTTCAACTGTATATAATGGTTAAACTAATTTTTTAAAGAATATTTCGTCCGACACAACTGGCAAGCAGCTAGTTTAACATAGAGTATTATTTAAAAAAAAAATTGACTAAAAATTTCAGCGTCCTTTGTGATAATAGGTGGAGAATACGCCGGTGAGGTATTTTTTTAAACGTTATAACAAACAAAATAATAATTTATTACTACGTTAACAAAAAAAAAGAATATCATCTGACAATTTGTACGGTGTAACAAATCGTCAAACAACTCAAGTCAACACGGCGGAGTTTCTGAACGTTTTGGTTCGTTGCAGTTCTGTAAAAAATGTTGTGGACGACACGCTGTGCCTCTTTCCTCTGGGCATCTCAAGTTCGGGAAAAAGGTCCCAAGTTCGGAGAAAAGTCTGAGCGTCGAGTATGTATTAAACAGTAGGCACCTCCGACAAATATGCGCAGACCTAAACACGCTCGACGCGCGACGACCCACACTGGTTCGAAATCGCCAAAACGTACCCAAAAATCGAAGACATTCTCCGATTTAGTTGAAAATTGGTATTCTATGGGTTTTCGGATTGCTGATTATAAATCTAATTTCAAAATTTCAAAAAACAAAATGGCGGATTCAATATGGCAGATGTGTTACTTAAAAAATTGTCCGATTTCATTGAAATCTAGTATTCCCGCATTTTTGGGGTTGCCGATTATGAATCTAATTTCAAAATTTCAAAAACTTGACATCAGATTCATAATCAGCGACTAGAAAAAGCCCGGAGTATTAATTTATAACTAAATTGGAGTACTGCTTGTATTACCTATTTGATTGTTGTAACTTCAAATTGCGCAAGTCTGTGCAAGATATTTTTATGTAGCGCTCTTAAGGAGGCTTTAACAAATACGTCCATGCAAAATTCATCGTAACCTCGCGGGACCTTCGCTTTGTGATCGTCATTAAAGAAAACAAAAGACTGAAAAGTCGGTGTTTGGGAAGAGAGAATTTTCAAAGTTGTAAAATATATATATAATGTTAAAAGTTACACATACACATAGCCGAAAGAACGCTCTTTAACACTATGTAGTTATTTTTTGTAAAAATATTATTCACAAAAAAGTATGATGAGGCAAACAACGTCAATTTCAGGGAGAAATGCGATCTATCTTAGGATTGCATTTTTGCTTGTTTTCAAACTGTTCTGGAACAATAATGGGTGACTTTTAGCAATTTATATTTATGCTACAACTTAGTTTGAACATAAGAAGCTATTGGTATAAATTTCATTAATTTTGGAAGAAGTTGAAAAAGTGATTTTTGGCCACGTTTTGGCGATTTTGAACCACTATGCGACCGTACCAGCAAGTGGTCGAATGTCGGTGACACTCACACTAATGCAAGCGAACCAAAACATTGTAACTTTTCTAATTTTTTATTTTGTTTATGAAACTTTTTGCGTCTCGTTCTTCTAATTAAAGTGACACCAAACACGATATAATTACAATTGTAATTACTCGTATAATGAACGATTCAATATTTAGAAAATAAAGAGAAGCAGAAAATCGAAACTTGTATATAGGGTGTCTTGCCAGATATTACCACCTTGATTTATGTAATTTAACATGATTAAATGATAACTCGATTTATTGATTCAATGGTTTCAAGAGAATCGCTTATTGTCGTTATTATTTTTTAGGTAGATAGATGATTAAGGATTGATGAATGTCAACATTGTTTTTTCAGTAGAACCGTATATTTTATACATCAGTATACAGCAAACGATGCAGTTCTTTATTCTCTGTTTAAAAAAAAGTATTAACCCATGCACATGTCAAGAAATGATTTAAGGAGATATGTATATTAATTTAAATATTGCTAAGAAAACGTTTTTGTTGTAGTGGTATTATTATTCAAAGTTGTCATTAACAGGAGAATAAGATTTCCTTGGAAATGTTAGCAGTAATAACAAATTGCATAAATACATAAGGTAAAAATATTTTTTTAACAAAAAGTCAAAGTCACCTTTACTCTTTTTAATGATACCATGCAACTTTTTCACCAGTTTTCACAACTTGTTCAATAATTGGTTGAAAAATCATTTTTAATGTTACGAAGATCCCCATGAACGCTTGCATCGAGCATTTACGTTATTCAGAAATACTTTGTCACAAACTGAAAACAATAAACGTATCATATAATAGATGATGAAAAGTTCATTGAAATTGATTAACCCGACTACGCTTTAAAAAAAAGGCACTTAATAAGTTGTTTTGGGTCCATTTGGACCCATATCTTTTTATTTAATGTTTAGCTATAAAATGTTTTTAAATTTTTTATTTATCTGTTGTTATTAACGTAAATTATACATACTAATTAAAAATTACATTCGTAAACGTAAATTACATACGTAATTAAATTAACTTATTCGGTGTCTCTTGTACAATCAATGCAAAGTGAGGCTCTATGCTCTTTACAAATGAATTTTGAACAGTTGGTACAATATACATCGTATTTGTGATCTTTTTTATTGGTCTCACTGCAAAAAGTACACCGTCCTCTGACCCTTTTTTATGGTTGTGCAATATCTTCAGTTCTTGTTCGTCGCTTGTTATGGTCACGAATGTGGTGACCATAATAAAATGGACCCGAATGGACCCCTAACGCCATATGTATAACAATTTCTATTACAAGTATTTCAAAAAGGATTTTAAATATTTTTTTTTAAGTGAAAGAAAGATTTTAATAAATTATTCTCCGCCAAGAAATTTCAGACTCGTCGGCCATTTCGTTTGGAAGCTACAAGCGTGCAAAGAATGCTTCGGGTCCAAATGGACCCAATAAGCGTAGCCGGGTTAACTGGTTGACAAGGTATAAACTATTTAAAATGGTGATTTTTGCAGTTTTATTCTGTTGTATTATTCGGCGGTTTCGTTCGTAACTCATAAACCAATTGACCAATTTCTATAAAGTTTTCAGTATGTATATACATTTTGTATAGAAATTTTCGTTGCAAGCTCAAACAAAACAAGTCGTAAAAGGCAACTTTTAGTATTATTTTCGTAATTCGAAGTAAAGTTGCATGGTTTCTTGGGAGACATACAGTGCTCTAATTTGTTGTTTGTTACTTGGCTTTCTTATAGAGATATGAGGGTCACCTTCAGCTTTTTAAATGGAAGTTTGAAATGCAGTATAAAAGTATTGACCTTCATACCTCTTAAACCTAATAGTTAATGAGATATTAGCAGTAGTATATGAATTCTTTAAAATCAAGGTGCAGATGGGTCTATTTAGCAGTAACATTTGATAATGTTGAGATTCAAATATTTGAGAAATTAATGATTTTTCTATGTAAATAGCTTAGTACAATGTAGAAAAGAATTAGCTATGTCGAATAACGAATTAAAAATAATATAATTCCATTCGAGAAAACGTTTGTCACCTTCACTTAGACTTGGGTTTTTATCTGAATTCAGATAAAACCGTCCCCACTATAGCATCCACTGTCTCCCAGCAGTATCCGCCGTTACCAGTGGCATCAGTGCACAGGCCTCGCGCATCGCGACGAAGGCACACGCCGCATGAAAGAGAGGTTGATGGGGGAAGTAGGCGTTTGAGGGGCTCCTACCGTGCTCATCAGTAATCTACAGGAAATAGCAGTAGTTTACCAATAATTTTCATTTATAAATTAATTATACAGGGTATCTCAGCTAAAGGAGGCCATATAAATATCTCCTTTATTTTTAATGGCACAAAAAATATTTATGGCATAATTTAAATGGTATCGAAGGAGGAATATCATGGAAGAACAAATTTTTTGTCCGGTTATTTTTTCATAGTTTTTTCAGGGTCATCATTATTATTTATCGAGAAAACTTTTTTTTTAATTACATCTTGTAGCGCCTGAAAAAAATACATTTGAATATGCTTAAGTCATTACCTTCAGGTGACCTTGAATACTAAAAGATGTGATAAAATTGTAGCATAATACTAGGATTATATTTTAACTTATTGTTTATGTTATAAGTGCTCAAATTGATGTCCGTCGGAAACGATACAGGCAACGTATGATATGTTTATCTACTGTTATGACCTAGGTCTGTTTCTTTGTTGTGTGCGAACAGCTCATTCGTAATACATAAATGCAGAAAGTGTATTGCTGCCGACGAACATCATTTTGTAACGACTTAAGCGTATTTAAATGTATTTTTTCAGCCGCTACAAGATGTAATTAAAAAAAAAAGTTTTCCCGATAAATAATAATGATGACCTTGAAAAATCTATGAAAAAATAACCGAACAAAAAAATTGTTCTTCCATGATATTCCTTCTTCGATACCATTTAAATTATGCCATAAATATTTTTTGTGCCATTAAAAATAAAGGAGATATTTAGATGGCCTCCTTTAGCTGAAACACCTTGTATAATTGCTATGTAACTATTAGTGGGCAAAAATGCAAGTAATTTATTTTCTAAATAATCAATGTTTTTAAAAATCATAAAATGCAGGCTTCTGAAGCAACATATTTTAATTCTCAATTCGAAATACGTGGTTCCTACAGTGATAGAACGATTTCTATACTCTGCCGATACATGCAGACTTTTGTGTGCTTTTCTGGAACTTCGATGGATATTTTAAGCCGAGAATACAAAGAAGTAATCGCATAATACTAAAAACAATAAATATATATTAGTTACTGTGTAATCGGTTGCAGCATTACCATGCTGAACGGTATAACGCTAAGCCTATCGAGCTTTAAAAATGGCTGGCATGTCGCGTCTTATAAAAATTACATTGAGTTTATATAGATTTTCTGTAATTTTTATTATAATATGTGGTTGAATATTAGGAAATATTAAGTGAACAGAGTATACGTGTATGTATAATATAATACAGTCTCCTTTAGTGACATAATGGTTCCCCATACATGTTCGGAGGGAAACCTTCGATAAAAAAATATAAAACCGTAGGGAGATTCTGGAATATAAATTACGATAAAGAAAATGCAGAAATATTCGTGGTGTTAACATTTTCGACAATATTTGTTGCTTATCTCGTGTACATGTTCTGTTCGGTATTCAGCACACATTCGTTCGGGAGATACGAACACACGTTGATCCTTTATTCTCATCGAAACTCTGCCGCGCGACGCCGTCGAACCTTGCTCCGTTCAAGCAAGCGGTTCTTCTTTTTTACTTTATTTCCGTATCCGTTAGTATGAAAGAAGGATATTCATGAATGCTTTTTGTATCGACGAGCCTGCACGGCCGTAAAGGGATGGTGAGAGGAGAAACAAGGGGCCGTTTGTGCATTTGCGGTGACGCTTTCCGACTGGTCGACTTCTCTTCGAAGGGCGACGCGTCATCTTCCAAACACGTCTATTTGCCCTTTGATAAGTTCACCTCGCGCTGATTCTGTTCCGACACTCCACGGTGAATTTATCCCCTATTGCTACCGCAATCATACCTTTCCTATGCAAATGTCTCCCTCTCGTCGTGGCTAGCAACTATCGAGATCTGTACCTACAGTGACTCCCACTAATATTCGGACACTCTGAAAAAGACGATAACTTTTTAAAGAAGTTGGAACAATTTTTTTTTCATTTGAGGTTTATTTTAATATGGTCGCATTAATATTAATGAAGTCATTAGTGACCACATGTTTACAGTCGAATATAGCACATCTTACATGTAATTAAAAAAAGGGTTACAGTTAATTTTGACATTTGGATGGGAAACAGCAACACTAATTTACAGCAATTTATATTCATCGATGGATCTAAAGAAAGGGAAAACATTTCCGATGTTGTCCTCGCCTAGTCTCAACTTGAGGTCACTTTTTATGAAGAATCTGGATCGTTGTAAAGAGAATCTTGGACATTCGAGTAGGTAGTATATGCTGGATACTGTTCGTCAAGCCACATGTGGTACACTCCGGTGGGCTTTCTTTGGTTATAAGGAAATCTTGGAGCAATTGGTTTGTAACGTAATATGAAAATAATTTTTTAGAAAAATTGTAATTGCTAGGAATTGCAGAGAAAATACTAAAAGTTGTATTTTGCAACTTTTTATGTGGGTTTATATTGAAAATTTAGAAAACACGTTTCGTAGATTTGTATCAATTAAACATATTCTGAAAATTTCATCAAAACTGGTCAACTTTGCAATGAGCTACAACGCTCAAGGATGGTAAAAATTGCAGTTTTTCACGATTTTTTACCTCTAACTGCAATAAATCTGAGACTTATACATCTTTCAATGCCTGTCGTTTTCCTCGCATGAACCGATTTCGATGATACTTTCACCATGCATATAATTGACACAGATTTGCAAACCGTATTTTTTTTTAATTTTCAGTATAAACCCACATAAAAAGTTGTCAAATGCAACTTTTAGTATTTTAACTACAATTCCGACCAATTGCAATTTTTGAAAAAATTTCATTTCACATTATGCAGTAAACTAATGGGTGTAATTTCTCAAAAAAATTCAAATCATATAGTCCAATATCAAAAAAGTTATCATTTTTTTAAGTGTCCAAATATTAATGGGAGTCACTGTATATTAAAAATATCAGTTTCTGTCGGATGCTGGTTTTCCGAAACGCCGACTATATTATCCGAATACAGGGTAAATCATCTGTACATAGGTACAATTGCGCAGTACGTACTTAAAACGTCAGAAATGTTCGCGTTTATTTATTTTTCTTATAGTATCGTGTATGTAAAAATGTAAACCATAAAAACGTAGGAGTAAAATTCGAGGTGTAACTTCCACAAGATATTTGGAAATATGATGAAACCAGAGAAAAGGAAACTTGATCTTTCTTTTTGGTACTTGCGTCTTCCTAGCAGTCTCCTCGACAGTTGGAAATGTATTTAGACCTACTAAAACAAACCGTTGGCCTATCTCGGGTACGTTTTTATCCCAAATGAAATCCACCTTTGTGAATAGCAGGAGGATGTTTCTCGTTGTTGGCTTAGTCCCTTGCTACGCCACCGTTCAAATGGACACTAGAGACTGCTTCACACTCGAGAATGGCGTGTGTGTGTGTGTGTGTTGCTGGTTTAGGAACAAAAAAACCTGAAAATTAGATGAGAACGCAGATATACGCGGTGAGTCACAAAAATTTAATTTGCAATTTTTTTAGGCAAAAGTTGTAAAAGAAAGACTAATTTAGCTTTTTTAGTGGCATGGGATAAACTAAGCAAAGTTTCTATTAAGATGGATTTATTTTCTTCTGAAGAAACACGCTCGAGTTTTTTTTTTTTATTAATGCAATTTGAATCTAAAGCAAGAGATTATTTTTCAATACAGTACAGACGTCTTAATACATTACAATACTACATAATACAATAAGAATTATAAAGATCCGTGTGTCTGCTAAGTCAGTAGTATTAAGATGTATTCCTTTCTTTCTTTTTTTTAAATCTTTAACTTACAATCATTTAGAAACGAGTATGTTACTTTACATATCTCCGACGTAGGTCTGGAGAGTAGGACATTACATAAGAGCGAAAGAAAAAGGTGTAGTTTTTGCAAGTATTTGATAAATTTTGATCTCTGTTCATCAAATGTGGGATATTGTCATAGTACATGGTCAATATCCTGGGTTTCATAACCGCATTGACATTGTGAATCGTTTATTATGCCAATCCGAGCGAGAGAGCTGGCAAGATTATAGTGTCCTGATCTGCATCTGTTTATCGTTGATATAATTTCACGTTGGAGATTTTTGTTACTGTATCATGGTTTTAATTTTCGATTATGGTAGTGTGCGAAGTAATTTATACCTTTAATTAAGCCTGCTTTTTCTATGATATTATATATGTTTTCTGATGCTGCTAATTTAGCCGATTCTCTAGGATCCGTAAAAGGAATTTTGAGGGAGTCTGTAGATGTTGTCTTTGCTGCTGTTTTCGCTAATTTGTCTGCATTCTCGTTGCCCAAAATTCCCATGTGAGCCGGAATTTGAAAGGTCCAATTAATACACGCTGGACCTACTGGATCAAAATACATAACAGGCTTAGGATTTTTTATTTTACTTGTACCGAATTTGTACCACTCAGATAGCACGCCTTAAAGCGGTAGCAGATATCTTAAAGACGTCTTTTTTACAGCTATTTTACATTTGAATGTCTTACGTCCTGAATAGACGTCTTTAAGACATCTTCAAAATACAGATATTTTGTTATACACTAGTGGAATTAATTCTGGACACTTTTAAATTTTTACTTAAATTTTGCATTTATTTAAATTATTTAATATAGAATCATTTATATTTTATGTTCTAATCATTGTTTTCTTATTTTAGGGCGTCGCTTATACATATAAAAAAAAAATCAGTAAAAAGACCATTTACAGCCATAATTTTAATATAGAATAAAAATTACAAATTCAACACATTAAAGGAGGTACAAAAAAAATAATATTTTGTTGGGTATCCTTTGTTTTTTATTTATATTTTATTATTATATATTCACATCATGCGTCGTTTTGTGTTGCTAGCCATAAAAACAAAAATAACACAATTTAGATTTTTTAAAATTATAATAGATTATATAATATAGAAACATTATAGATTACAATAAAAAGATTACGGCATCAATATTACAGTACATTGCAGAATATATGTACATTTTCTGCAAAATAAAGAATATTTTTATTCAAAGTGTCCAGAATTAATTCCACCAGCGTAAATTAAATTAAACAAAATAAAAACCCATTTTTTCGATGTTTTCTATGCGAAAACTAAATTAACCTTGAAATTGTTACGTTTTATTTATCCTATAAGTCTATTAGGCACTGAACATCTGACAGGAAAAATTAAAAAATTAAATCAACTTGATTAGTATTTCTACTGCGTCAACATATTTCATCTGAAAATATTAACCGTATTTCCATCAGTCCGGTTGGGTCAGCGGATTAGGTGTTCGACTGTGGACCTGCTGATACACACTAGATTCGCGACCGCCATACGTCTACTTTTTTTCTGATCATTTTTTCTTAGCGACGTCTAAAAGACGCCAAACAGACGTCTTAGGAACATCTTAAAAACGTACCGTTTAGTCACAAAAGACGTTCAGGAGAAGTTCGGAAGCCGTTCGAGACGTCTTTAAGACGCCTCAGTGCTAAATTAAATTATTTAAGAGAAGGTATTGTCCTTTACTGTTTGTTCTCTAACTTGTGCAAATTCATTATTAACAATTACATCTTTAATTTGAAAAATGTGAATTCATAGATTGGAGTTAATTTTCCGTCCAATGGAGGCATTTTCGAGAAGAACGTCTGAGTCAAAACTTTTATATTTTTTTGCGTACAACCTGAATATACAATAAAAAATATCAAGTCCCATTTGAAAAATACGACTTCTGGTCTGAAAATCCTATTTCCGGTTAGCCCTGGACATTGCAACTATCACCATTCGATAGAGCGTACTCGAATTAGTTACTAAAATTTCTTTAGTTTTCAATCAAAATCACTCTCCACAATTTTAATAGGGGTGGACGAGTAGTCTAGGACAGCCTGTATACTTTTGTAATCAATTTCGATTATACATGTATTTATTCGAACGTGTATTATAATAAATGTGCAGTCTTGCCATTTTTATAAAACAATGCAGTAGTCAATTTTAGTGGCTATAGTAAGTATTTCCGAGTAGTAGTATTGTGTACGGATTGTAATACGTTAACGGCGTGTCGTTTTTGTAGTCATTTTAAAGCGGCGCACGTTAAAATGTAACAGAAAGCCACACCGCGTTGGACTTTAAAATTTATGACTACATGCATTTCTAAAAGCCATGTTCTCCAGCATTTCTTAAAACTATACTGATTTCCTAATATTTGTCTGAAAAGTACTATGTTCTTTAAGTTATAAATTAGTCTACATTATCAACTTGAATTGTTGTTTAATGCTATGAACGAAAAAATCAAGTGTTTTATGTAAGTATACCAATTTTCATCAGTTTTCATAAAATTTCTGACAATGTAACGAGTTTCCTTTATTTGATTCCTATTTGGCGTCACTAGGTACCGATTTACTGCGATATCATGTTTCAATCGTACGTTATTTTAATATTATTCCTAATTTATCATAAAATAATAATATGTTTAAGCATTTTATAGACTAAAATACAAAAAGAAATCGGTATCCCTTAGAACCTAATACAACATAAGAAAATATTAAAAAATGAAATCGATAAAATTTTGTACGTAGTACCGCGGACGAAAAACAGCCAGTACCAATTACTGCGGGTTTATTCGAAATATATGACAGTACGGAAACAAGTTACATATCTAGACATTAGTTTAAATAAATCCTGAATACAGTAACAAATAATTTTGTTATTTTTTGTATTTTAAATGAATAAACCTTTTATTAATTTTAACACCGTAGTATAATATCACATAAATAACTGAATACATTCTTTTAACAAATATTTGAGTAATATTGATTATCTGTAGTTTGAAGCTGTTTTAATTTGCAATTGCATTTACAATGTAAACTTCCTTTGTCTTTCTCAATTCTTCTTCCTTTTCATTTCTGAAAATCTCTATTCTTTCTTTGCTTCTTAAGTTTCATAATTTCATAAGTAGATCTTCGCGTGCACTTCGCTTTACAGTCTTGTCTCGATTTCTGTGACTTTCGTCTCTGCGAATAGTGTTACTTTTTTTATCCCCACTGTTAGGGGATTCCGCCTTTGGACGATCGGCCGCGTTACAATGTAACCCGATCCGAGGCCACATATCGGTTATGTAATACTAATGCAATAATGAAACTTTATTACTTTTAGTTATTTCGTTATGGAACCTTTGCCAACGTATTAATGAAATTTTTTTCATTAAAATGAGACCAAACATAATAGAATTGCGATTATATATTTACTTATTTAATACGCGATGAAAGTTTCGAACGCAAAGAAGGATAGCATGTGAAAAGATATAGATGCGCAGAGTCATAGCGTTCGGCATAGATCAAAAGCCTACGTGTCGATCGCAATGGTAACGCAAGTGCAAAACTTCTTTATTTTTTATTCTTTTTTCCATAACTTTTACTAACACGTTTATGAGATTATTTTAATAAAAATAAGGATCATTATTAACATTAGGGGCTTCCTCACCGATTTTGATGACCTTGAAATATGTTGTCAAGGTCAGTATTCTGAACAACTTTTTCCTATACATGTTACCGCCGCTCAGCTTTAGTTTTCGAAATACAGTATTTCATCCATAACTGTCTAAAATGTCTAAACGCTAACTGTCTAATCGCCTACCCATTCCACTGAGGGACATACCCCGTGAGGGGCCGTGAAACTCAGTAGGCCTCGGCCGCCGAGCAATGTAACCCGATACCGGATCGGGTATATCGGTGTGAGACCGGGAGACCACTACTAATCCAATGACAAAACTTCTTTATTTTTTATTATTTTTTTATGGAACTTTCACCAATATATTCGTGGCATTTTTTAATGAAAATGATACCAAATATGAAATAATTCCGATGATATTTACCCGTGTAATGGACGATGAAAGTTTCGGATGCAAGGAAGGACAGCGTATGGGAAAGAAAGATACGCGGATAGTCGCAGTTGCCGGCATAGTTCAAAGGCCCGCGTGTCCTCACAAAGTAATGCCAATTAAAAAAACTTTTTTATTACTACTTATTTTTTTACGAGACTTTTACCAATATATTTGTGGCATTTTTCTGATTAAAATGATACCGAACACGATATAATTCGGATCATATACAGATATGTATATGGTCATTTATAATACAAGTCAGTTCTCTTGACCGGGACAATTCGCGAATCTTATACGGGTAAATATCATCGGAATTATATCATATTTGGTATCATTTTCATTAGAAAAATGCCACGAATATATTGGTGAAAGTTCCATAAAAAAATAATAAAAAATAAAGAAGTTTTGTGATTGGATTAGTAGTGGTCTCCTGGTCTCATACAGATATACCCGATCCGGTATCGGGTTACATTGCTCGGCGGCCGAGGTCTCTCGAGCTTCGGTGTCGTGTTCTACGTTCGGCAAAACTCAAAGAATAGTATCCCTTTACGATAACTGTCTTTGGTCAGACCCGTGGTATAGACAGTTATGGATGAATTACTGTATTCGCAAAAAAGTTTCAACATCTCAAAAAGTGAACGGAGTAGGTGTGGGTTAGTTTTGAAATTGTGGCCGCCTTATCGGCGGCCACGCTCACAACTTAAAACGACTTCAATCAGTTGAGACCCACTGTCTTGTCTGTTTATGCTTACGAACTGAAACGTGAAATGAATCGTGTCGAACGCTAACTCATTTCATTGTCAGCTGTGTTAGCATACAGAGTATTAAGCATGAAACTATACGAATTCTTGGATATCTGCAACAATCAAGAAAAGTTGATAGATTTTTTAGTTAACAGTAAAGTTATTCATGGCACGATGAATTGTATCAAGTGCAATGAAAATATGCTACTTGATCGCGAAAACTTAATTTTTAGATGCCATAATACTAGTTACATTAGAAATCGAAACAAAAGACGTATAAAAACACAATGTAATTTCAAAATAAGTGTTTATAAGGACACTTGGTTTGATAATATGTATACGTCTTCCCATACAAACTGCTTGCATTTCATTGCATATCATATGCTGAGAGCACCTCGACAAGAATTTATTATGAACGAACTATGCATTTCCCCGAAAACATGTGTCGATAGGGCTGCCGGCCTTCCCCCAAACCCCACCCCTGCTAAGAAATCTAATGCAGACATATTCCGATCACTTTTCGAGATGTTGAAACTTTTTTGCGAATATCTCGGAAACTAAAGCTGAGCGGCGGTAACATGTATAGGAAAAAGTTGTTCAGAATGATGACTTTGACAACATATTTCAAGGTCATCAAAATCGGTGAGGAAGCCCCTAATGTAAATATTTACCAAAATAAGTCTAAACACACCAGAATTTGGATTATTTCTTTTTTATTATTTAAAGTGCAAGAAAGCTACGATGTTTCTCCTGACATCCAGTAAAGCATAGCGATTAGCACCGTTGTTTACCCAGGATTGTCGTTTACATTAAGAAAAATTATACTTTTATCGTTCGTCATCTACATTTCCTGTCGTTTTTTACATTTGTTTTGTGACAAAAGCAAACGTGTATTACAGGATGATCAATTAGTATTGCATCATGTGTCTCCACTGAAATTCGCATCCCCAGTCTCGAATACTGAGTTGTTTAAAGACCCAAATCGCTTCTTATGATTCGGATAGTGAGCTATGTTGACACAACAGTTGCCCGGTGCCGAATTCGCTTCTCTGGCCTCGAATAGTGAGCTGTTTCAAGACCCGAATTCGCTTCTTATGATTCGTATAGTGAACTATGTAACACAACAGTTTAAAGGCCCAGTGCCGAATTCGCTTTCACGATTCGAAAGTGATCACTGAACAAGACGTTGTTCCATTCACAATTTCTTCATTTTTAGTTCCACTTGTACGAAACTTTCATCAATTTTGTGAGATTTTCCTGGTTAAAAATGGCCAAACTTGACAGAGTTTCCATCATATTTACTTATATCATAGCAAGCTATGGTCACACTTTAAATGAGTAAAAATTATGCCGTATTTAGACTCATTTTAATTAGAAAAATTTTACGAATACGTTGGTAAAAGTTGTGTAAAAAGAAGAATCAAAAATAAAAAAACTTTCCTATTTGCATTGTAATCGATACGCAGTCATTTGAATTGTGCCGCCTGCCTCGACTCTCAGTCCCTCTTTGTCGTTTACGCACTGTGCTTCTCTATGTCCAACAAATGTCAAAGAACGTTGTACATACCTCTACGTTTTCTGAGACTTCATAGACCCGAAGTTGTAACACTATTCAAGACAAAGCTGTAGTTTGTTTTTTATTTTCGTTACTGATTTTTTTATTAAATTTCGATTTAATTCCTGCCATATCTTCTTATTTTATTAGGGATAGGTGGTTACCCGAAAATAACGGGAGCCGGAGCCACGATTCGAATTTTGATGACTCGGGTCGGATCGGGTCGGAACCCGAAAATTTGTGACACTCGGGTACCCGAAGTCGAAATTGGGTCGGGTCGAGTAGGGTTGGGAATCCGAAAATCTACGGCATTCGGGTACCTAAACATATTGTTGGGTACAATACCCGACCTGAACCCGAATTTCCGAAATTTTTCTAGCTAGAATCATATCCTACCTACTTACGTTATAAAAACATTATACTGCAGTGAAGTTCGTTTCTTATCATAATCGCAATTCACGCCGCAGTATTAGTGGACATTCCTAGTGATGTTAATGCCACAATAATGAGTCCTCCTTCACTTTAATGCACGTAATGCTGAGGGCTTAGTCTGTTTATTAAAGAGGCAAGCGAAGTTTCTTTTTATACTTTTATTGTATCGACGTAGGTATTTAAATAATAATAAAACTTCCCCATGCAATCTAAAGCATTATAATCATATGGTCTTATTTTGACCTTTCTTATGAAGAATGTTTTTTCAAATCCTGAGATTATAAAAATATGAGAATGTTGACAACTTTGTTTGCCTCGCCAACGATAATACAATTTCATTGAATTGTACTTTATTCAGGGCAAAATATTTTTACGTATTTTAATCTCATTAGGAAAAAATACCCGTAGTAATGGGTACATTTACCCTAGTGGAATTCTTTTCGTTTTCAATAGTTGAAAATGAAAATATTACTGAAGCATCTTGTATTAAAAGTAGAGGCTATGGATGTATCGCAAAGAAACTTCATGGATTGCAAAGTGCCATCTCAGATTTCGTAACAAAATTTCTCAATCGTAATGATAAAAACGTGCAGAGCATCCTAGGAAGCTTTCGCTGCGAGACAAATGTAAATCGATGCGGGTATTTTTTAATAGAGTATAGGCAATTAAGAACATTAGAGCAGAGCATAAGGCAAACTGTTGTAAAAGTACCATTTATCAGATCGTCATAACGTATCTACATATCAAAAAATCGAAAATCTTGTTTAAAGCTGATAAATTCGAGCGCATAAAGGGTGTTCATTTCAACAAAGTATGCCAGCCAAATTACTTGTAAACTATTTGGTATATGAAAAAATTGTTTAAACGAGAGTTGTATGGTTTTAAGAGTAGCACACAATATAATAATTGGTTCTTATTTATTTTGCTTTTTCATCGACATATAAAGGTTATCTTGACCTTATGACACTTTATCCCTCGCTTATTCTGTACGAGCACCGCGAACAAAACGGTTATTGAGTTGACAGCTCCACGCGAGTAACACTTATACTTTTAATTCCTTCCTGTTTTGTTTTTAATAAATATTCTTTTTTGCTTTGGAAGCAAACTCTATTAATTATTCAACAATCTTATGGTAGAACAAAGAATTCAACCCTGAATCACAAAAACTATAGGGTATGTTGGGTGAAAAACTAATAGTTATCGAGATATTCTCTGTTAATGCTCAAAATTTGCTCTATTAGGATTAATACACTTGTATAATTTTTCGATAAGTGTATATGATACACATTGCAGCATTACTTGAGTTATATCATAAATATAATAACTTTTGAATAGCACTTCCTTCTGCCAACTTAATTCATGTAGCAACAATTTGAGTGATACAATGTGAACAATCAGGTAAGAATTGTGTTATCATTCGTTGCACGGATTTTACATTTCGAAATTTCTGGATAGCCGTCGACACTTTGGACCTCCCTAATTATTGGTTTTTTACCCCATATGTTGCTTGATTTTTTGTTTGTTTACCTGCGGCAACCAAAAAATTTTCATCTTTTTTTATGTACTCCCGTAGATGTTGGCTAGAAAATACTGAAAATCCAAGTTTCAGTATTAGGAATTCAGTAGTTCAAAAGATATTCGTGTTTAAACTTGAACGATTTTAAACGTTTTCGACGTTTGCGTCGTCATGTTGATAGTAGTGAATATCTTGGGTCGTCTAACGAGCGGAGCCGATAGATGCCAGCACAAGCACACGGTGATATTGATAACGTAGATTTGCAAGCATAGTCCCCCCGCCCCGCGATCCTAACCACAACCGACTCGAATTATACCATCTCATTGAGTTCCTGTATATTTTGATTACTGTTCGATGACAGCTTGTTCCTGAATAGAGTATACTAGGAAATCGAATAGCATCTTAAAGCATAAACCTGGTACAAGAATAGACCAACCATCCAATGTATTTTTCTGTTACACATTCGGGGAGTTCTAGAATAGGCCTGCAGACAAGCTGGCATATGCGAGCCGAGTTCGAGTCGAGTCGGGACACGCTTTTCGAGCCGAGTCGAGTACCCGCATGAAGCGAGCTACTTGCACCAATGCGAGCTTAGTGATTCACTCGAAATAAATTCAAGCGTAATATGACATCATGCCGTATCGTCACATCGATATTATCAAACATTTTAGTATATTGAGAATGCTAAATTTTTGGGATGTTTTATTATACAGGGTGTCCCAAAACTCCCCCAACTTCCGGAAATGGGAGGTTCCTGAGGTCATTTGAAACGACATTTTCCTTTTGCAAAATGTCAGCTGGGGCTTCGTTTGGGAGTTATTAACGAAAAACACGGACCAATCAGAGCGCGAGCTAGACGCGAACTGTCTGGCGCTCCAGCTGTATCTACTACCGCCAGCATAGCGGTCCGCCGCGACGAAGAAATGAACAAGAGAAGCAGAGCAGAAATTGATTGAATTAATTATTGTAAAAACTCACGTAAGTTATCCATAAATCCATTTGTTGCTTCGAAATTAGGGTAACTGCTCCTCTCGGTGACGAACTGCACAGCTCATCTCAGGTATACGGCAGTGCCGAACGGTAAGGGACGTACGGCCAGGTCAATGAACTGCACAGCTGTTCCACTTTCATTGTTCAAATGATAAATAAATCGTATGTTTCCTTCACACAGATGCCATGAAATTTTTCTACACTCGCGATCACTGTTCACATTTGTTAACAAATAGCTATGCAATAATAATAATTCCAACTATTTTGAAATAACTTTTGGGAACACATTTTTGGAGTACGTTCGTCCACCAGTCATTTACGGACGCTTGCACCGGTGCGAGCCAGGAGAATTGTACGGCGACATCCATGGCTGTATAATGTTATTGTCGACACTGACCAATCAGAGCGCGACTTAGACGCGTGTTGGCAAAGATGGTACGGCGCGCCAGGCGGATCCCCTCGCTGGAGCGTTAAAGATCCTCCGCCGAGGACCGAAAAAAAGTTGATAAAAGTTAAATAAGAATTAGTAACGCATGAGTAAAAACAAAGTTTATATCTTACGAACCAAATATACTATTTCTTTACATATGTATTCTGCACAAAGATAAAGCACTGTTTCTTTGTATAAACAAGAATTGTACAAACAAAAAATAATAACAAAAATGAATGCAATTAACTGCAACTTAAATTGTTAAAATATACGAATAATGAATTTGTACTTGTATGGACATGAAAAAAGTGCAAGCACAATTAGGCTCGTTTTATTAAAGTTGCAAGTTCATATTTTAAAAGAAAAGAATAGTAAATATGTGAGTACGCATTAAATAATTGCAAAGAAAGTAGAGCATTAGTTTAAATATGTAAAATTATTGCAATATACATTCTTTAAGAGTACGAGCAATAAAACAAAATTAATTTTACTATAGTTCGTATTTTCGTGATTCATTCTTCGTAAATACTATTTTCACTGTTCAAATATACGCGCCATATTCATGTATGACCTTGTAACGGTTCCGGTTCGTTGGCGGTTCGGCTCTCGCGGCGGTGTCTCCTCGTGCCGGGATTTGCTCGTTGGACCAGGGTCGACGGCGAGGAAAATCGGACGGTGCAGGATGGTTACGAGGTTAAAATAATTGACACGCGTATGTGCTTTTATGCCGGGCTTGCTGTTCGCGTACGCGGGGTTTCGCGATGTACGCGGGACGGCGCGAACGATTCGCGGGTGAACCGTCTACGAGACGATTTTCGCGGGTGCGCCGCGTACGGGATTACGCGATGTGCTCTTTCGCGGTCGCGGAGAGTGTCGTCGCGGTGGTTATACGGTCGCGGAGATGATCGTCTCGGTCGCGAGGATGTCGGACTCGTCGCGGTCGCGTTCGCGTACGCGGAGAGTTCGCGACGCGGGTGATATGCCGGACCTGGTGCGCAGCGGATTCACGGTATCTTGTAAATCAGGGCCGAAGCCGTGATTTCCCTGTCACGGGTCGGGATTTTCGGTCCCCGTGAAATCGATTCGCCATCGACTACGGGGCCTCCCGTGACGGTTCTACGGCGTCGAGGAGAGCTCTCCGCACTACACGACGTTCGTACCGGATCGCCCCGGCTGTCTCAGTCGCCCTGAGATGGTGTCCTCGCCGGACGGGAAGGAAGGTGGCTCACCAACATGCGGAGACCAAACGTGAAGCGTTTCGGGCAAACGGGGTTATACTCACTAGTGATAGCTCGTTCGTGATGAGAGGCTGGAGACAAGAGAGGCCTCGGTCTCGGCCGCGGCGCCTTATATAGCCCGCGGTTGGTGGTGCGGGGTGGTAGTGCGGGGTGGTATTACGCGGAAGTTCCGGCGCTGGGGCGCATCCGTTTTGCCGTATTTTGGCATCCGGTTCCCGCCAAATGTATTCGGTGGTACGGGGTTCGGTGCGATGTGTTCGGTTCGGTTCGCGAGTTTGATGGTCCGGCAGGTTGGTGGGGCGGTCGATTCGGTACACGAGTTCCTTGGCGCGATCGGTGGTGCGGAGCGGTCGGTTCGGTACGCGAGTTCGGTGGTGCGGAGCGGTCGGTTCAGTACGCGAGTTCGGTGGTGTGGAGCGGTCGGTTCAGTACGCGAGTTCGGTGGTGTGGAGCGGTCGGTTCGGTACGCGAGTTCGGTGGTACGGTCGGTGGTGGGGAACGGTCGGTTCGGTACGCGTTCTTTGTCGTTGTTCGGCCTGAGCGGTTGATAACAGATCTGGCAACGTATAGGTCTGTTACAACCTTCAAATCATATTAAACATCCGTAGTGTAGGAAATGGATCGTTCAGGCTTCGCTACTATTTACAACTATTTATTTACACACTCGATATTTACTACAAAAGTCATTTGCTACGCACGGATCAATCTGATCGGCAACGACGACTGACAAGTTGTCGCGAAGACGGCTAATTTCCTACTGGCCCTCCGCCGCTGTTTTCGAGGCCTAACTCACGGGCCTTAGAGAAAATGGGGGAATACCCCGGGCAGGAAAGAAAACGGCCACCGAAGGAAGGTCCGTCTATGCCCATAAAACAAACTCCTGTTCGGCGCGAATCTGGCTACCAGATGCAGGACAACTGCGATAGCCAGACCCGCACCGAAACCTTGGGGAAAACCCAGGACATTACGGACCGGCTACTTTGCAGGTATAGGCAGGGCAGCGACAAAGCCGCTACAGTAGTAAAAATGAAGTATACGGAATATTCAGTCCTTACTAATACGCCTAAATTCACGAATTATCGGTAACAGTGAACGCGATACCGAAATGGTACGGGGGCTGTTAGAGCCCCCCGAAGCGTGGACAGAAAGGTCCATAAGATGCAATGACTGTTCTGATCCTAAGTCTGTGAGAGCATTTTCTACAGAGTCGGTAACTCAGAACCGTGGACAGAAAAATGCATTGCTTGCAATGTCTATACCACAGACGACGTATAAGAGTAGACCAATCACCCAATCTATTTTTCTGTCTCATATTCGGGGGGCTCTACAGCCCCCGTGCCATTCCGTGTCACATCCTACCGTATCGACTAAAACTAATATTGTGGAACTTATATTCTACAACGGCACTGTTATTGATAAAATTTGATATCTCATGTCGGGGATTCTATAAATGATGTATGAAACACAAGAACGTTGTGTCCTTTTAATTCTGTTACGCGAATGCATTGGAAACTGAGATAGGCAAAATGTTTATCCAAATAAGAATATCGAATAACGAATAAAAGATAAAAAAATTTTTATTCGTTATTGGAAGGTTCGAATAAAGATGTAACAGACTTGTACGACACAGGCCTGTTACTGACAGCTCGGGTCTGAACAACGACGAATACGCGACTGAGAAATGCCGAAGCGCGTACCGAACCGACCGTACCGCACTGCCTACCGCGCCTGGGAACTCGTATACCGAACCGACCATACCGCACCGCTTACCGCGCCTTGGAACTCGCGTACCGAGCCGACCGTACCGCACCATCTCCCGCGCCCCGAATACATTTGGCGGGAACCGGATGCAAAAATCCACCAAAACGGATGCACCCAGACACCAGAACTTCCACGTAATACCACCCCGCACCACCAACCGCGATCTATATAAGGCGCCGCGGCCAAGATCAAGCTCTCTCTTGTCTGTAGTTTCTCGTCCGGGTAGCATCCCGGGTACGCCAGCGACCGAGCCATCCTTGTAAGTATTTCTCTATCGCTCGGACATTCTCATTGTTGGTCTCCGTAGGCTGGCCACGCCAACGCCGAAATCCTACAGGTCGCATCTTGGAAACGATCTCAGTGCGCCACTGAGACACCCGGTTGCATCCGTGGTTACGATCGTCGTGGAGGGCCGCAGTCTCCTCGTCGCCGTAGAACCGTCACAGCAGGTCTCATCGTCGATATGGCATCGACCACGTGGATACCGAAAATCCCAACCCGTAACTAAGAGATCAGGGCCTCGGACCTGATAGGCTAAACTACCGTGATTCCGCCGCACACCAGGTCCGTACAGCACCCGCAACGCGAAATTACATTTCCGCGATCGCGACCGATTCGGCATCTCCGCAACTGCGCCGGCATGCATCTCCGCAAGCGCGACGGTATGCATTTCTCCGCGTACGGTACACCCGCGATAACGACGATCCTGTCACCGCGCCGCCGAACAACGTCCCCGCGACCAGCGAGCACCGAGGAATAGCACACGCACGAGTCGTTTATTCTACCCTAGGATCACCACCAATCCCGTACCGTCCAATCTCCTTGCCGTCGATCGACCCTGGTTCGACGAGCTAAATCCGGTAACGAGGAGATACCGCCGTAAGACACGAACGACCGACGAACGGGAACCGTTATAAAGAAAGTATCTTTATTCGACGAATATCGAATAAGTAATTTTATTTAACGAGAATTTATCTGATGAATAAAAATAATTTTTTTTATTCTAAGCGGATTTAATCAAACTTCTGTTACGGATGACGAACAGTTGTGCAAGATCATCTCCGGCAGGAACCGTCCTAGATAAACGCACAGACCCACCCGAGATAAAATATGTTTAGTTTAAAAGCAAACATACGCACGACCAACTGGACGTCGACAAAACACGATTGTTATTTAAGGGTACTGACAAGGACCATCCGTTCTTTCTAAGAGTTCTGACAATTACCACCTGTCGTTGCAGGGGTATATAAAGCCCTTGCATTTCTGTTCTCGTGGGCTAGTACTTCGATAGTTACGAATCGTGTCGCATCATGCTGTATTTCGTAGAATTGACCTCCAGTGAGATCGGGCTTTTCTATCAAAGATAACCATATAAATTCCGCGAGTCGGCGTAAAATTTATTGGGCATTACTAAAGTCTTTTCGAGACCCCCGCATTGCCAGTGCGTAAAAACCGAACACTCTAGTTAGATAACACTTTTTGATTTCAATCTTATTCATTATATTAAAGTTACACAAATGTAACGAACGCTTTACTACTACTATATATTTGTGTTTTACCGATAATTCTGTAGAATTCATTAAACCCACAATTATCGTCCAATATCCTAATCGAGTAGTTGAACGTTCCTACACAATACAATCTTACCGCTCGGATTGTATCAATTAAATTATACTTGTTACGAGGCCCACTAACTTTCCTAGCGATTTCCTGACAATCCTATCAGGTTCGTTCGTAACATTCTAATCGTCTACACAAAGATTTATGTAACCCCCAATCTCACATTAGGTTCGTCCACGAAAGCCATACTATCCTAGCGGCTCCCTGAGAATCGTATCAGGTTCGTCCGCATCCTAACAGCTCCCTGATTTCACATCAGGTTCGTCTGTGCTCTCATCCAACCCACACGCGGCTCCCTGATTACACATCAGGTTCGTCCGCATCCTAACGGCTCCCTGATAATCGTATCAGGTTCGTCCGTGCCTTCTGTCAACCTCCCAGCGGCTCCCCAATCTCACATTAGGTTCGTCCGCGTTGTTCTACAACCTCCTAGCAATACCCTGACAATCGCATCAGGTTCGTCTGCGTGTTGCTCCTAGTGACTCCCCAATCTAGCATTGTGTTCGTTCACGAAGTTTCACCTATTCTAGCAGCTCCCTGACAATCGCATCACGTTCGTCCTCGCCGTCTATAATCCTAGCGGCTCCCCAATCTCACATTGGGTTCGTCCGCGCACCTTAACTAACAAATTGAGATCATATTCCCAGGGTGATAACTCTTCGCTGGTCACTCGTGCTGCTCGCAGCCCTGGCCCGTAAGAAGGCTTCGAACAACTCTACGAATAACTTTTGCCAGCTCTAATAAGCGGCGACGAGACCCGATGAGCACCGAACTTGGAAGACTAGCGACCGACCAACAACATACGTATTCGTTCGATCTAAGCGTTTCCTCGGTTCTCTGGATGCACCTAGATCGTGAAGTGCCACTATTTTTTCCTAAGGTACAAAGGAAGCCGCACCTAGAAAAGGACAGCAAGTAAACACGCCGCGCAGCCGAAGGCGCGTATCGATGAGACAATACTAGTGCAATTATGAAACTTCTTTATTTTTTACTTGTTTTTAATGAAATTTTATCAATATATTTGTCACATTTTTCTGATTAAAATGATACCAAATATTACGAGCCGAGGGTTACGACGAGGTTTAGCGTGAACCGAGGGTTGATTTTTAAGTTGTGGACTGGCCGGTGTTTTTTTCCTCACCAGGTAGCCACTATAGAATAAGAGGTTGTAGGTTTCTTGGCTCGACTCGCATGGGTTTGATACACCTCGAGCGGCAAAGATGTATCGTCGCGATATATGAACTACTGGAAATTCGAAAGGGTATGAGAAAATAAGTAGGACTCTAATATTCTGGTATAGAGTAATGATGTATATATTCTGTAGTGTCGCTCGGTCTACGAATTTCGAGACTTGGAGTCGACTCGAATGTGAGGATCTCGGATCCTTAGAAGATGGATGCCGAAAATGAAATTGCTAGGACACCTCAGGTACTTAGAACAATCTGGTTTATTTTTTGTATACAACGCTTAAGGAAAACTGTACAGGATGGTAGGGGTGGAACTTAGTAGGGGTTGTAAAGATGCTATTGGTGTAGGAAGTTGCAATTGTTGGGAATTGGCGGAAATTGGAAGTGGTGGGGTAGGATGCCTACGTGACTAAATCGCTATAACGGACTTATGCTAAAGAATGGAAACATGTATTTCGCAGCTTCGGTCAGTCGTCTAGTCCCTTTTTTATGGCGGCTAGCAATTGCCGCGATTTTACTGCGACGACTCTGGCAGGGTCAGGTATGCCGGTTCTCGAGCTACCCTTGAAAAGGCACTAATTGCCTCAAGACGGAACATATTCTATTGAATTCAGGCTTGCAATTATGTAGTGTCGCGAATGTACTAAACTCTCAGTTTTGACACACCGAGAAATGCGATATTCTATCGCGATCTTCGCAGTGTACGTACTGTAGGTTAAGATCTAAATGCTGCTTCGATAAGGACTTTGCCCGATCTTGCTGTGAGTTTACTCGCGTCGTGGATTAATATCGATTGACTTTAGTATTCTCGATGCACCCGATTTTGAGGAGGGCCTAGGTCCCTTAAGTATCCCCAAAATCGGTCATGAAGATGGTGGGGGCCATGTGTGGCTCTTTGTTTTTGAATTTATTACTAAGTGGTTTGATAACCCTTCATCCGAATCTCTTCGTGGCCCAAAATTTCTAAATTGATTCCACGGATCCAGATAACGCGTCATTAGAAACCCCTTGTGCCTTAATGCATTCTTTGTTCCGACACCCATTGTATTGATTCGTGCCGAGGATAAAAAAGGGTATACGATAAGTTTCAAATAATAACGAATTTATTTGGACTAGATTTTATCCCACACTTGTCGCCGGCCGATTTAACATTGGGCGACTTGTTTTTGGACCAGTGGATGTAACAATTCTAGAGGTTCTGAAGGTTCACGTATGTGAACTGATAGTTAACTTGAGTCGACCAGATTGACTTCGGTATAAAAAAACAGTATCCGATAGCTTGGTCGAGATGCTCGATACGACGGTTGTTTCGTTTCTGCCTCACTGCTTCGGAGTCAGTTCGCAAGTCACCTCGCGGAAGGCCTCGATAAGGCCCGTTTGGGGGAAAAATCATCCCTTCCCGAAAAATGCCGAAGACGGCCAAAACTCCGCGAGAGACGTTACCCCGAAGCAGCGCGACGACGTGGGCCCGCATGGCCCGCCGCGGATTTATGACCCTTGGCCTGGTTACGGTCCCGATGGCCAAGGGGACGAACGATTTCTCGGAACACGGGTCCGAGGGTGCCTCGAGTAGGGAATAACCGAAACTATGCGGACGTGCCGCAAACGCCGCAAGTGTTTTGCACGTGTGGCACAAGGGATGCGGACTCTTGGCCGCTGGCCGCTGATGGGAACCATCAGGCCCGCGAAAGTCCGAATCCGGGACCCTCTGAGGCGCGTACAAATTTTAAAGGACGGGCCCACGGATTGACTTTATGGCCACCTTTCCAATACTGTCAGCTCGAATCCTCGAATGCCGTATACGACACTCGAGGATTAGCATTCTTCTAAAGTATCGAAGGACAGTATGAAATCGGAAAAGGGCCTCCAACGACATCTGGAGACAATATAAAAATACGCTAATAAACATAAAAATACAATATCTATGGGGACCGCGGCATGTATCCTTTCGGAACCGTGCACCCATCCTCCTGAAGGGCCAAATGGTTATCACCCGAAAGGTCTCCAACCGTAATATAAACTGTTGCGAGGCGTGAACGAAAATAACACAGGCCGGAAACCTTACAACACTTGTGCGTGTAACCCAAACAATGAATATATTTATTGTATCACAAAACAATATAAAAAGAACAAGTTTAACTAAGGTACATCTACACGTGTGTCTTGACTTTGGTTAGATCACAGAGAGAGACTGTCGTAATATAATCGGGAGCGCTCGGAGAGCCTCGGCATCCCTCTTACGGGCACCACGGAGATTACATTCTAACACTACCTCTTAATCTCTGAAGTACATGATTACATATCAGTTACATATATTTTTAGGAACATATTAGACAACTTAAAACGCAATAAAAATTAAATGATATAATCTCTCTTTGGTATAAAACTGTCTTAAATAATTAAATACTTAAATACTTTTAAATAATTTTAAATATACCGGGTGGTTCACGAGAAACAGGCCACCTAAATAGCTCCGTTAGGATTAGAGATCGAAGAAAATGTTAGAGAGAAAAGTTGTACTGTTAAAGGGGGCAAATATGGTGATATAAAAAAATGTTCCAATTGTAGTCGTTTTCAAGGTTTTTTGAAGGTCATCGATGATTTTTAAATTGCACCATATATTTTCAACTTCATAGTGTTGTAGTTGATGGCAAGACGAGTTCAATGACGTGGTACACTATGACCTTCAAATGACCTTGAACTAGAAAATTTGTGATAAAGCAATAATAACTTCA